>OY731407.1:1807500-2028301 GCA_963425845.1 Sphenostylis stenocarpa
TAATCCATTTTCAATTTTAATGAATATAGTGTATAACAATAAAGGCATTAAAAAAAAATTAAGGAATTAAGCCTGAATGTGATCATAAGGATTTTGTTCTATAAATATTTGTTCATCCATGTTCTATAAATATTACTTTGACATATAGAACATAGACCAATCAATAGTTTATACTACCAACACAATAACCAATCTAATTATGTCATATTCTTGCTTGTCATACTTAAGCCACCAAACAAGCCTTATACTTATTACAATCACATTTTTCTTGAGATATTGTTCCAAAGACCCACTTCACTCCAATGCCTTCTAGAAAGATTAGTGAGCTCAAACTTCTCTATGGCGTTAATTTCATGTTTATCACAAACATTTTTATCATCTTGTTGAACAACAAAAGCAGAACTTCTCTTAAAGACACGAAAAGTCCAATCTAGTGCTCCTGGTAAAAAATTCTTTAGAAACTTCTTACCACGTCGAGAATGGTTATGTTTTTCCCCTCCTGGGGTATAGCCAATTGTTAATTTTTTTCGGGATGCCATGGGCTGAATAGAAACCTTCGAATTATTTTTTATAATGGTACCACCTAAATGTGCTTGAGGCTTTTTTCGGTGTACTAATGATCATTAATGAGCGCTTTCTATTAGCGATGACAAAACGGGTCAGTCCGCCCTGTTGGCCCGTTTTGACCCGCTCCGTCTTTGACCCGTCAAAAATGGGGCGGGACGGACTAACCTGGTTATAGTCATGACGAGTTGTAGATCTTGGCCGATCCGTCGAGGGACAGGATGACCTGCCATAATTTAGAAAAAAATAAATTATTTTTTAAAATAATTTTTTTTAATAACTTTAATAATAAGATTATTATTTGTTTGTTACTAATTTAATATATATATATATATATATTATTTTAATTTAATAATATAAATCAATACATTATTTTAAGAAATTATAATTTAAAACAATAATAAAATTTACATAATAATAAATAATAACAAATATATATATATATATATATATATAACGTTAAAACTTATAAAATTTATATTTTTTATATTGAAAAATTCAAATACCTATATCTTTTTTATTTGATAAAATTTTATATTATTCTTGGTTGAGTAATTCTTACACCTTTAATTCAAGTAATAAGGATAAAAATAATCATTCCTTAGGATAAACAAGGAAAACAGGAGAGAAAATGTTATGTTTCGAGTAAGAAAATATTTTTTGTGAGAGTGAAACTTTTTTAATTCTCTTTTTAAAATTTTTAACTTTATATATTATTTTTATAATTAATTTTATTACAATAAAAAATATTTTTTTATTAATTAGGCGGGATGCGGGTCGACCCACCCCGTCCCGCGGTTTTGCCTAACGGGTTGGCGAGGCGGGCCAAAGCGGGCTGGTGGGCTAAAAACACCAACCCGTCCCGCCATATTATGGTGGGCTGGCGGGCCGGCCCGCCGGGCCTAACCCATTTTGTCATCCCTACTTTTTACCTTTAGTTGTATGTGACATATAATGCAAGTTATTTATAACAATGGGTGTCATATACATAGTTGAATCTTTCTGTCATGTATATTATGACGACTATGATGATAGTATATTGGGTTTTTTTTTTTTTTAAGAACAATATGTTTATACGCTCTTTCCCATTTTCTACGTATTTAACTATAAAATCCAATATAAATATATACAACAGTTATTATATAATATTAGTGATACGATTCAAAAAAGAATTGAAGCAAAAAGATTTAGGGTTTGAAATAAATTAAAAATAGAAAATTAGGAATTAAGGACAACATAGAGAAAATCTGAATAAAGAAATGTACCACAAACAAAGTTTGATAAGCTTAAAGGTGATCCTCACAAGAATCAGTGAATTATTTATAAGATCAAAGATACAAAGAAGAATCCTAGTAGAGAAATATTTTCACTTTGACAAAAATTATTAGTGGCCTCTTTTCTCAATTCAACAATCATAAATACAAAAATTTAGGATTTAGAATTTTATTGGACTTGACTTTGTTTATAATAAAAAGAAACGCAAAAGAATTAAACTAATGGTTTTGGGTTCAAATCTCAACTCCACCAAAATAAAAATAAATTAATTTTATTTTTACTCTCCAAGTCTATTACACATGTAACTAGCTTAGCCTCCTCAATGACTTGAGTCTTTGATAGTTGGACCTCCCATAAAAGAGTCACCTTTTGTTGTAAAGCTTCTTGGGTCTTTCTAATCCTTCCTCTAGTCATTGGTCTAATTAAGTCTTCAATTAGATATTTCTTCTCATGATCTTGGGTTATGTTCACAGCAATTAGTTTTACTAAAATCCTATAAAGTAATTGTAAATCCTACAAGTATAATTAGTAATTATCCTAAATGTACAATAATGATCAGTCAACTATCCTAGGGTTCAACCATAAAGTCATGAAATTGAGCTATCTTAATGAATTAATTGCGTTGATGAAGTAAGTTGTCCATGTGTGTTTGATATAATGTATAGGATTTGTATAATGGTACCTAATCATCTTTAAATAAATATTAATTGTCTTACTTGATTCTAACTTCTATCTAATCTTGCTTAGATAATGGTTGCCATCCATTGCATTACATAATAACCACACTCATATCTTTCATATTATCTGTTACACTGTTTCTCAAAATATAAAAATTAAATTAACTTATTAGTATCAAATAAACAAAAATAAATATAATAAATTATACCTTTAGATGCAACCATGTGAGCTTTTTTGTTTTTTCACTTGACCTACCACTCATTATATTATATCCAGAATAAATACTAATAATATTTATACTTAGTTAAAACATATATAAAAATATAACTGTAATATAATGATTTCTATAAAAATAACCAAATTTAGTTACTAATCTGCTATTTGTTTAAGGTATAGCGGTGACTTTTTGTGCAATGAACAAAACCATCTAGTCGTGTTGTCAATCATAAATATGATAAAGAATTGTCAATGACAACTATACATTGAAACATATTGAAGTTAGTTAAAATTGGAATTGATTAAAGATAAACTATAAAGAGAATTTACTTCCTTTAACACATATGGTGCAAAATAAATATTTTTTCCCTAATAAGAGACTATTTTTGATGTACGTTATTGTCTTCAACTTCTTATTAGCAGTTGGTTAAATGAGTTGAAGATCTAAAAATCCATATATTTCATCTTTCCCTTCATTCACACATAATTGGGATAGATACCTACAACAAGTGACATAATAATTAATATTTCAATAACTAAAATAGTGAGAACTTTAGTATAAATAATTTACATCATCCATAACTGTATAATAGATATGTTAAGCTCTATATTCTTGTTGCAATTTTTAACATGTTAGACATGTGTAAATATAATGGGATATCACTCTTCCTTCCAAAAAGGGTAGAATCCCATGACACCTCAAATGGATTGCCACTAATAGCCTTGACAACATTCAATAATGAAGACAAAGGGTCACTATATTCCTTCTTCTTTTTCCCATCTTTTCGACGTTGTGACTAGGGGTGTCAAAATAAGCTTAGCTCGATGAGTCAACCCAAAAAATAGGCCAAAATATTTATGGCCTAAATAGAACCAGGTCAAATTTAGTCCGATTTATTTAGGTCATGACCTAAATGGGCTTAGGTCAAGCTAGCCCATAGGTTTATGGACGAACCCATTTTATAAAATAATAATCATTTTAAAAATAAATTAAAAGTAATATTATTATATTAAAAAATATATATGTATAATAAATTAATTTGATAATATTATATATATATATATATATATATATATATAATTTTACTACAAGAAAATCACATATTTCAGACGGATTTTTACCAATGAATATAGAATTTGGTGTTACCGACGGATATATCCGTCGATAAAATAATAATTAGTTACATGACGGATATATCCATCGAGTAAATTAACAATTAATTACCAATGGATATATCTCGTCGGTAAATTAACAATTAATTACCGACGGATATCCGTCGGTAAATTAACAATTATTTACCAATGAATATTTCTATCGGTAAATTAACAATTAATTATCGACGAATATATCCATCGATAAAATTATATAATAATTACTTAATATATTCTAATAAATTAATTATTCATCTAATTAAAAAATTAAATATTTTTTACTTAATAATTTAATTTAATCATAATTAGATTAATTTATTAAATTAAATAATTTAAAAAATAAATATATAAATATAATTTATTTGTAAATTATTATCGAAAAATTCTAGTAGTTAGTGGTTGGAGTATCGACCTCTAACTCTAAGGTACTGAGTTCGAATCTTGCTAATGACAATTCTCTATCTTAATCGATAATAACTCAAATCTATAAAAATATAGGGGGGGGAATAAATAATATTAAATATTAAAAATGTAAAGGGGAGGGGGATCTCTAAAAAATAGGCTATAAAATAAGTTAAAAATGTAATAAATAATAAAAATATTACCAACGGATTTTGACCGTCGATAATTTCAATATTTTTTGTAGTCTTTAGAAAGAATAATAAACCCTAAACATACATTTCATTTGCTTTGGTCATCTTCTCCGTTGCTACCATCATAATTGTTGTGACTTCTTACATTCTTTTTCTTATATGCACACCTCCAACACCTCTTCCTAAGTCTGTGTATGTTTCCATATATATTCTTTACCAATATTTTAATTTTTGTTGATTTGTCTTCTGATTAAATTTTAATTTATTCTTGCAACACTTGTTTAAATTATGAAAACTCCATTTTGGACTACAAAACCTCCTCATCCAATTGGTAACTCATCTATTAATAATTCTGATATTGCCTAATAATAGTAAGAAGGATAACTTGAACAAAAGAAGTTTCTAAGAAAGTATAAACCAATACTTTTGAAGTGTGGAATTATTTTGAAAAAGTTGGTCTAGTTGAAGGGGTAGATAAATGTAAATGTAAGGGTTGTGGAAAATTGTATACATTTAAATGAATTTTGGGGACCAATAATTTAAAATGACATATTCCTAAATATAGTGTATTCCCAAAGTATCATGATGTGGGGGTTATATTGGATAATAAAGCTAGTTTGTTGAAACAATGAAAATTTGACTCTAAAGTTTAGAGATATGCACTTGCTAGATGTATTATTAAGCATGATCTTCCATTTAGTTATGTTGAGTATGAGGGGATTTGGGAGGTAAATAAAGTTTTGAATCTTGATTTTAAACCCATTACCAGAAACACTTCAATCGTTGATGTTTATAACGTGTATTTAACAGAAAAAAAAAGAAGTTAAATGATGTGTTATCTAATATTTCTGGTAGCATATGTTTGATTTTTGATTTATGGATAATTATAACTTCTCAAGGCTACATGAGTGTAACAACTCATTGTTGATTAAAATTGGAAATTAAATAGTAAGTTACTCTCATTTTGTCACTTAGATAGTTCACACACTGGATTAGAGCTATCATGGAAGGTACTTGAAGTACTTAAGGATTGAGGTATAGAAGGAAAAATATTTTCTCTCACATTGGATAATGCCTCATCAAATGATAACATGGTGAAAATTTTAAAAGACAGACTTAATTTGCAAAATGCTTTGTCATGTAAAGGTGAATATTTTCATGTGAGGTGTTATGCACATATCTTGAATATTATAGTTCAAGAAGAGTTAAAGGCAATGGGTGATGATGCTCTCTACAAAACTAGAGAAAGTGTTAAATATGTTAGAGCATGAAAGGGTAGATTGAGAGAATTTCAAAAATGTGATGAAGAAGTGCACTTAAGTGATATATGTGGGGTTTTCTTAAGACTAGATGTGACTACTAGATGAAATGCTACATATATGATGCTTGAAAGTGCCTTTAAGTATCGTCGAGCATTCACTAATTTGGGAATTAATGATAGAAGTTACAAGTTTTAACCAACTAATGAAGATTGAGAAAGAGCGGAAAAGATATGTGAGTTTTTGACCCCTTTTTATGATATTACTAATTTGATGTTTGCGTCATCTTATCCCACCTCAAACTTATATTTTCTTCAAGTTGCTATTATAGAGATGAGATTGAATAAAAATATAACTAGTGAAGATGAGGTGATCAAAGATATGACAATAAGGATGAAAGTGAAATTTGATAAATATTGGAATGAATATTCTGATACTCTTTCCTTTGGATGTGTTCTTGATCGAAAGATAAAGTTGAATTTTATTAGTTTTTGTTATAAAAGACTTTATCCATTTGATTATGAAGAGAAGGTCAATAATGTGAAGGATAGTTTATACAACCTCTTTGGTGAATATATAAATCAATCTATTACATCAACTTCATTTGTATCAACTAGTTCAAGAGACATTCAATATCCTTATCAAATACGAAGGGAAAAATTTCTCATATTCCATTCTTGAGGTAAGTTTATACTTTTGTAGTTTATTTTCATTCATATATATTTAAAATTATAATAAACTCTATTAAACTATATTTTTTCAATTAGAGGCTTATCATCAGTGGCGGATCTTTTTGGGAGCTGAGGGGGACCGTGACTCCCCCAAAGTTTTGTAACTCCCATGTAATTTATGATTTTGGTGCTCCCAAACTTAATTAACATTTAATATATTTACTGTTGGAAGTCCCACATCGCCTACCTCATGTCATTTGGTATGGTTTAAATGCATGTTAGACTAATCCACATATAGCCAATTGATTTTATGTTGGAACCTTAACATCTTCAGGGGGAGAGTTTCAGGGAAGACAAGGAAGATAAGGAAAGTAGTAATTCTGGTTTTCCCATTCTTCCAGACTTGACATTTGAACCTAAACGAAATCATATTGAAAGTATTAATTCTGGTTTTCCCATTCTTCCAGACTTGATATTTGAACCTAAACGAGATCAAATTGAAGATCAAATTGAAGTTGTAACAAATGAAACAAGTCAAGGAATTGGTCAAGAAAAGAAATTTGGTCAAGAAAGTGAAATTAATTGTGAAGCTGATCAAGAAGATGTTGAAGCTGAAAAATTTGGTAAGAAGCTGGTATACTTAAGGAAGACTAAGGCCATTGTTCAAGAATCCAACTCGACTCCACAAAAAGAGGTAACAATTTTTTCTCCAGCTGTGCAGGTTGAAATTGAAACCCAAAATGATCCTGACCTCCCAATTGCCATTAGAAAAGGAACAAGAAAATGCACCAAACAGCCACTGTACCCTCTCTCAAATTACATGTCCTTTAAAAATTTCTCTCCTACCCATAAAACTTTCCTAGTAAACCTAAACACTGCACTTATACCTAATACCCTATCTGAGGCATTATCTGACAGAAAATGGAGGCAAGCCATGGATGTAGAGATGGAGGCATTGGAGAAGAACAACACATGGGAGTTAGTCACCTTACCAATAGGAAAGAGGTCAGTTGGATGTAAATGGGTATATACAGTGAAATACAAGGTTTATGGATCAATTGAGAGATATAAGGCAAGACTAGTTGCCAAAGGGTTCACCCAAACCTATGGAGTTGATTATTTGGAGACCTTTGCTCCGGTTGCCAAAAGGAACACAGTTAGGGTGATATTGTCCCTTGCTGCCAATTATGGTTGAAACTTGGAACAATTTGATGTTAAGAATGCTTTCCTACATGGAGACCTTGAAGAAGAAATTTATATGGAGATACCTCCGGGATATGGTAAAGATGTTGCTACTAACACTGTTTGCAAGTTGAAAATGACATTATATGGGTTAAAACAGTCCCCCCGTGCATGGTTTGGAAGGTTTACTAAAGTTATGACAGGTCTGGGTTACAATCAAAGCCAAGGGGACCATACTTTGTTTTTTAAACATTCCAAGTCAGGGGGAGTAACAATATTATTGGTGCATGTGGATGACATAATATTAACTGGAGATAATAAAGAAGAGCAATAATTATTGAGTCAATGCTTAGGCAAGGAATTTGAGATCAAGACCTTGGGAAATCTAAAATATTTTTTGGGAATTGAATTTGCCCACTCCCAGAAAGGGATATTTATATCTCAGCAAAAATACATCACTGATTTGCTCAAGAAAACTGGCAAGGCAGCTTGCAAACCCTCTAGTACCCCATTAGAACCAAACCTAAAGCTTGGAAATGCAGAAGAAGATGTTGTTGTTGAAAAAGATATGTACCAAAGATTAGTGGGCAGACTTATATATTTATTGCATACCAGGCCAGATATTGCCTATGCAGTGAATTTAATTAGCCAATTTATGCATAGCCCAAATGAGACCCATTTACAAGCTTCGTTATGTGTAGAATTTGCTAAGATAATGCAGGGAGAGTTTGAAATGTCTATGATGGGAGAATTGACATTCTTCCTTGGACTACAAATCAAGCAACTTAAAGATGGCATTTTCATCTCTCAAACCAAATACTGCAAAGAGATCCTTAAAAAGTTTGGAATGGACACCTCAAAGGAAGCTAACACACCCATGGGAACTTCATGCTATCTAGACAAGGATGAATCAGGTTTGAAAGTTAATCAAACTATGTATAGAGGTATGATAGGATCACTGTTATACTTAACTGCAAGTAGACCTGATATTATGCATTACTGTCCGTGTGTGTGCTAGATTTCAGGCTTGTCCTAAAGAATCTCATCTAATTGTAGTGAAACATATTTTAAAATACTTAAAATGAACTACCTGGTTTTGGTTTGTGGTATCCGTCTGATGCTTGTATGAGTTTAATAGGATATTCGATGCTCGATTATGGTAGATGTAAAATTGATAGGAAAAGTACTAGTGAGACATGTCATTTGTTAGGTTCATCCTTAATATCTTGGCATTCTAAGAAACAGGCATGTGTTGCTTTATCTACCACTGAAGCTGAATATATTGCAGCTGGTAGTTGTTGTGCTCAAATTCTGTGGATGAAACAACAGTTAGAAGATTATAGTATCTTTTTAAATGACATTCCGTTGATGTGTGATAATACGAGTGCAATAAATCTTACTAAGAATCCAGTAATGCACTCTAGGACTAAACATATAGAAATAAGACATCACTTTTTGAGAGATCATATCAGCAAAGGAAACTGTAAAATAGAGTATGTAGATACTAAACGTCAATTAACAGATATTTTTACTAAGCCTCTACCCAATGATAGATTCTATGATCTTAGAAGAGACTTAGGGATATTAGAAATAACTTAAATTCTACTTAATTTGACTGTTTTTGGATGATTGTAATGTTATAATTCATTTTGTAGGATGTTCATAGATTATCATGTGTTAAAACACTCAAAACAGGGCATTCCTCTCTGGAATAATCGATTAATTGGAGTTATAATCGATTATTTGCATCCAAAACACTCAAAACAAGGCATTCTTCTCTGGAATAATCGATTAATTTGTCCATTAATCGATTAAAACCAGTATTAATCGATTAAGAGCCCAAAATAATCGATTAAATGGGTCTGCAAGTGATTTAATCGATTAATTTGAATTTTAATCGATTAAATCTGACCAGGTTGGCTTCCTAGCCGTTGCCAATGGATATTTTGACTATTATTCCCTTCCATATGAACGTTGAAGATGCTTGGTTATAAATAGGGACCTTTATTTCACTTCTACTCACTTCTATCTCTTGAAATCAAGCTTTCTTGCCTTATTCTAGCTAAATTGCCCTCTTCTCACTACACTTAGCTTTCTAAATCTTCTTGTTATTCCTCAAATCTTTCAATGGCCTCATCTTCTCGTGCTAAGATCCCTACTAGAAGAAGATCTGCACCCTTATCTCGTTCCCGTCCTAATTCTGTAGAAGGATGGATTTCTGATACAGATGGCCAACAAGAATTTTTGACCTACTGGAAGGAACGTGCTATTATTTCTCACAAGTTTCTTATTGGTGAGCAATTCATCAATAGGGGATTCAATTTTCCCAACCTTCTTGAAATTCAAGGAGTTCTTCCCTTCATCCAAATGCAAGGTACTTATTATCCGGACTTGGTTAGGGTATTTTACTCTAGATTTAAATTTAGAGATCAAATTGCTACTTCTAGAGTAAAGGGTGTCACAATTATTCTTGACGATGATATTTGGGAAAACGTCGCTCACTTTCCAATTAGAGAAGATGTTATTAACATTTATGGTGAGTTAGATGATTTTGACAGGTTCTTAGCTTACCGTTCTTTTCTGTGAAATCCCTCCATGGAGATTGGGCGTCTCCTTCTTGCTGGACCTCTGAAGAAGGAGGAACGCATGATTTTACATCTAATTGTATGGATTCTCTGTCCCCGGGCTACAAATCATGCTCAATGTTCTTCAATTGATCTTAGGATTATTCATGCCATAATAAATAATGAGCCTTTAGATTGGGGCGTTCTTGTCACAATGACTATGTTAAAAGCCAAACGTCATCCCACATTCAAAATTCCATATGCCCTCCTTGTCTCTCGGATTCTTGAATACAAAGGAGTGAATGTTGAAGGTGAACAAGCAGTTAGAACAAATAACTTGAACCGCATGTTGGACAACACATTGATTCAACTCCAAATGGTGCGAGTCAATGATATTTATGTTCACAAAGATGACGTTCCTAATCAAGGTGATGCTAATGAAGATTCTGATGAAGATATGCCTCTAGCTGGTGAGTTTCCCTCTGAGCAAATCCAAAGTGTTGGAACTTCCTCTACTCATCATGAAACCCGACAATCCATGGAAGACATGTTATCAGACATGAATCAGAGAATGTAATCGTTCTTCACTCTTTCTGGTGTACGACATGAAGAAATAATTCGCCGTATATCTGATGTAGATGATAAAGTGTGTCATTTAGAAAATAGATTTGATGCACATTTTCATAGTGATGATAGTGAAGAATTTTAAATTTGTTGTTTATTTTCTCTTCTTGTGATGTAATGTATTGACATTTCTGAAATAAAATGTGATGTTTTGTTATTGCTTTGATTGAGGGGGAGTTATCTCCAACTTATGCATATTTTGAGGGGGAGCTCTTATGATTGTTATTGCAGAATTATTTTTGATTATAATCAAAATAGGGGGAGAAATATTTAAAGCCTCTTATGAATTGCATTTAAATATTATCTGGTATGTTTAATGTGTTTGTTAGTATGACAGATAAAACAGGTTATTACAAGGCTTTAAAAGATAATTTTGATCATCATCAAAAAGGGGGAGATTGTTGAACATTCAAGGACTTGATGTTGCACTTGATGAACATGAAGATTGTTGATTTTGATGATGATTCAAGAACACAAAGACTTAGAGTGTTGAATACTTGTTTTGTATTGTAATAACTCTGTTTCAATTAGATTGAGTCTGTAATATTAGAGTTTAAGATAGTCGGTACATAGTCTGCACCTTATTAGAAGCTTCAAAAAGCTCAAATTTATCATCCAGGCTCGGCTTTAATCGATTAAATAGGGAAATAATCGATTAAAACAGTGAGAAAAATCATTTTCTGTAAAAACTCACTAGTTTAATCGATTAAACCAAATTTTAATCGATTATCAAGTGGTTTAATCGATTAAATCACCTTTTAATCTATTAAAACAGAGAGGTTTGGGTTCTATTGATATTTGGCTTTGTTTTAATCGATTAATACTTCTTTTAATCGATTATTTCAGTCAGATTTTGATTTTTAACTTCAAATTAAACCTATTTTCGAAAACCCCATTTCTAAGAACCCTAGTTTCGAAATCCCCAATTCCTAAACCCTAATTTCTCTACTTAAACTCTTCTATGGCACTCAGAAAAGAAGAACAACCTTTTTCATACAAAAGTTAAGTGCTGTAGTGCTAGAGAACTGTTTGTTGCAAGAAAAAGGGGCTTTTGGAACCTGGTGTGGGCTAGAAGCGATAAGAATCACTAAGTGGAGTTTTTAGTGGATTGTGTGTTGTGCCGTCTCTGGGGAAAGTTGTTCTTCATCTCTTGTGGGTTTCAAGAGAGGTGTTATCTTTAACTTTATCTTTTCCATTGTAATTTGTATTGTAACAATTTGATTATATTGACAGCGTTAATCCTCTGTTTGAGTGATTAGCAACTGGACATAGGGTCTTTTGATCCGAACCAGTATAAATCTCCTGTGTAAGATTCTCTTCTCTTCTCTATTTACATTTACACAGTTTTTAATCGGTAAAATTTGGGGAAAATTTTGAAAACCTAATTTTTATTAAGAAACCAATTCACCCCCCCTCTTAGTTTTTGTCCGACCACGCGAACATTCCGCTGCGCGATTCTAACAATTACCTTCAAATTTACCAATATTAAAACTGCTGACAACCGTGTGAAATTACTTGAACCAGGATAAAGTGGAGTCTCTGCATTGCTATACATATCTTCATACACATGCAATTGAGCAAAGATTCTACTCCAACATCACGAATCATGTCCTCTAGTCGATCATCCATGGTTGAATCAACTAAATTGTGATCACATTCATTTACACATAAGAAATCTAATAATTCACTATGTCATATCCAATTTGTGTAATTTTTATAAAAACTGTCACATAAAATATGCTCCCTAATTTGCTCAAGACTTAGTAATCTTCCATTAAAACAATTAACACTTGAACACCTAAATCTTTCATCAATAGAACTAGTCCAAGTGTTCCATTGTGCAAATAATAAAAATTCTTTCACTTGTTTCTCGTACTCATCAGTTATATGGGTATAATTAATCCAAATTTTATCTATTTCTAAATTTTGCAATACATAAACAACTACGTAATTTAGTTAATAATACAATTTGTCGAGGATCGGACATCCCAGACTCAACAAAAACTCATTCTAAAATATTTTATATTACTATGAATCATCACAATACTAACCTTAAATCAATTAATACATTAATTAAGACAGAATAGTTATTTACTAGAGAGGAGCTTTCACGAATCCGCCACCAAACAATGTTCATGGACCACCACGAGAAGAGCATGATGAGAGGGAGATAGATAATAGCTAGAGGGAGACAACCATCGAGAGAGCCATAGACGAAAGGGACCGAGAGAGGTCACGATGAGGAGGAGAAGAAGGCGTGTTGTGGGGAGATAAAGGCCGCGAGAAGATGACCAGTGGCAACGAGGGAGACAATGAAAAGAATATGCAGGGAATGGAGGCAGTGAATGAGCGAGAGGGAGAAAATGAGAGTAGATGTAGGGAGGAGGAAAGAGGAGGCGCAAGGGAGGAAGGAGGCGACGACAAAAATGAGCGAGGGATAAGCGGAAATAAATTTGAAGAACCTATGACGATAATTATCTATAATAATCGTCATCAAAGAGTTGGACATCAACTACATTCCACGACGATTATTAAATAACCATCATTATATAAATATTTTATTATTTTCAAAAGTATCACCACATCTTCAAGGGTGACTCCAAAATTACCGTCATGAAAAGACATCATCGTTTCAATATCTACGTTAGTGTGATTCTATCTTATTTTCAACACTTACTTAAAAGCTTTTAAAATATATTAAGAGCATATTTATAATAATTAATCTCATTTTTAAGATCTTGTATTTTTTTTTCTATGTTCTTCAATGTTATATAGAATAGAAGATCTTATAAAATATTTGCTTAGGACTTGAGGGAACACGAGCAAGAATCATGTTTTATTGTATGCTAACTACACATTCTTCACAAAAATTTAAGAAAAAAAATGTGTTATTTGAGGAAGATTAGGCATCATATTTTGCTGATGAAGGGTCTTCATTCCACTAATTCAAGTGGCGCTGCCTAGAGCCAAAGTCATGATTTTTCTATCTTTGACCATAGAGCAAAGTTGAACACTCTCAATCTTCAACAGAAATAGTCTTCGACGGCTCTCCTGTAATGGTTATATATTTTACACAAGTACCATTGAATAGTTATTATATAACTTTTCTGAATCAATTGGGCCAACATGTAACAAATTAACCCTACTTTTAGTGATCTAGGGTGATCTATAACTTCTGTTAGACATCTGAAACTCTAGATTTTGCTTGGAAAACAAGTTTTTTAAAACATGAAAGCACCTGCACCTTTGTCTAAGTTTTATCACCATCAGACATGTCCTTAGGAGTTCTTAGCACCCACAGGGTGTACGTAGCACCTTTGTCTTGTGTTTTGTTCTGTTTTCTTCTACATAATAACTCTGTATATTGTATGTTCTTGAAACTGTTAGGTGGCATTTCACATGCCTTAGCCCAGTTTTATTTCTTTAATATAAATTCCCTGTTTGCCTACAAAAGCACGTCTAGTATTTCGTATTCATTGGCGAGGGTAATTAATCGTAGGGCCTTAATCTATATACAAATTAAGCATGCGACCTCGTATGGTGTAAGTTTTCATTAAATGATGCATGTAAATATACATTATATATATCTTGTAGTTCACGGGATAAAATTGAAGTGAAGAAGGAAAGCACTTTGGCAAATGATGAAAGGAGGAGAGAGGAGGCTAGAAAGACGACACTCCTTCTACTTCTAAATCCAAACTAAGAATGTCGTCCATTACAACTTACATTGATTCCATTCACAACCACTTTCACTTCATGCGCGACAAGCCCATGCATATGCAAGCAGTATTTTCTCTCCTCCATTAAATTTCATTCTCATCAAATATAGGATTCATCGTAGGTAAGTTCAGACGCTGCAGTGAGATGAGCCTTGCTGCCACCACCGTACCTCTTCTTCCTGTGACCCCCTCCACAAGTTATCGAAAACTCACACCCCATCGCCGTTCCAAAACACGAAAACAACCCTCCGTTCCCACCACCCGGTCTTTGGTTCTTCCCTTTTCCCTTCGGAATGTTATACGTCACCTTCTTCTCATTCTGCCCCAGGTGATCATACACCACCTTACCGTGCTCCATCGACCGCCACCGGTCAATCCTATTGCTCAGTCCCTCCGGTTCCTCCTCCTTCCCCGGCCACCCGTCTAACACCAAGTTCCCCGGCTTCCGCGGCGCCATCAGCGGCATCGGGTATAACCCCTTCGCTATCGCCGCTGCCACCACCGACGGAGAGGGTCCCACGTCCGAACACAGCGACCCGTTCAAGTTCATAATCATCCCTTTCTTCGTTGTCGGCCCCCCAAGCTCAGAACCATCGCCATCTCCATCACCGTCGTAACCCTTCGGATAACTCCTATACGCGTAGTCGTTTATGGTGGAGTCGTTCTTCTCGCTTGCCGAGCGCTGCAGCGTCAAGAGCTTGTAATTGGAATCGTTAAATTCGTCCTGCGGCGTTTGATTCGGCTGCGGTTTCTGCTTCTTGGGATCCATGTCCCAGTCCCCGACGCTGGAGGCACTGAGCTCCGAATACATCGGCATGCTCCTCCTGGTGGGATCAACGAGGTTGACTCCGATATTGAGAATCCCTTGGGGGCGACCCGAGGGGCGACGGACCTGCAAAGCGATAAAGCGAACCTTTGATTTGCGGTTGTTGGAGCGTGGCAAGAGGCTGGAGAGGAGGACACCGACGGTGCCGATGAGAACGTCGCGGAGCCATGCGGAGGCGTAGATCTCGATCATGACGACGGAGTCGTCAGCGTAGAGGAAGTCGTCGTCGATGCGGAAGACGAATTTCTCGTTCCACGTAGGATTGTTGTGGCCATCGGGGTCTATTTGGGTTGTGAGCTTGCGGTCCGGATCAAGCCATGCAACTGCGTAGGCTTTGATGGATTTGGAAACGGGTGCGAGGTCCTGCGCTGATATGATGTTGACTTCCAGGAGCTGGAATGGGGAAGCTAGCATAGACATTGTTCTTGTTTAGGGTTTGTTTATTTGATTCGAATATTGGTGGCGGAATGCGGAAGGAATTGCTGTGTTGTGGTGACGATGGATGGTGGGGGAGATATCTCCCACCACCTAAACTTCCTACGAAAACCTCCTTTTTTTCTGCTATTAACAATGCATGCCTTTGGTTGGTTATGGAATGGAAAGTATGGCACCTTCACGTAGCATTTATATGTCCTTCTTCTAACAATAGAATACTGGGAAACTAACATTAAATGAAAATTATTTTCAAAAATATATATTTTTTGAATTAATCATTTTTTAAATTTGTTATATGTTGTGTATTTTCGGTTCATGCCACCCTATTTTTGAGGTGAATGCTTTTGTATTGATTGTTGAGACTCACTTCCATCAAAATAGGATGTAGTTCACCCATTTCCCTTTTACGCCATGAATTGTCAACTTTCTTCATTAGTTATTCTTTGCTGGCACTCAAGAAGAAAATCAAAGATAAATTTAAGGATTAAATAAAGGCCTAATCTGGCTCACTGTGCTGCCCATATTTTGTTTGACATATTTTCACACTTTTTAATAATATACTCTTATTTTATTGTAGATATATACGAATAAAATAATTTGAGCACCATGTTAGTATGCAACAATTTAAACTAAACTTTCACCAACTTCATACCAAGCAAACTTCAAATTTCTAACCTGACATACGTAGGCATGCTCGATATATAGAATAACTTATAAGACAAGGTTTAAAATAAAATTAACTGAGATTTTTTTCAGTTTTCCCATTCTTTGACCTGTTTTGCTAATTGCTTGTTGCAGTGTTTCCAGGTATATTTGGTAGATGGGATTAGGAATGAAAAACCAAACCAAAATCCCAACCCCCACCACCGTAACACACCATTTCCAAAACTATCACCTATACATATGTCCCTGTACGTGGTTTTTCAAATCACTGTGTCAAAACCACCAAATGTTATAGCGAAAATCACTTCGGAAATGAACGTTTCCCATTGCACCATCCTCCTCAGTCTAACCTTCTTCCTTTTCCTACCTTCTTCCAAACCACTTTCTGATTATACCACATTAGTCTACAAAACCTGTGCAACCCAAACCTTCAACCACCCATTATCTCAAACACTCGACTCTCTATTCCAACAACTCATCGCACAATCCTTCCAACACAAGTTCTTCAGAACCACCGAAGCCGGTAGCGACGACACGGTCATCTCAGGCCTTTTCCAATGCAGAGATGATATCAGCAAAGAAGAATGCTTCAGCTGCGTGAGCTTGCTACCTCAGATGTCAAACACCTTGTGCAGTGATTCCATATCAGCACGGGTACAACTTGACGGCTGCTACTTTCGCTACGAGACCGAGGAAGCAACCGGCGAATTGAGAAGTAACGGTTTGCTTCACAAAGAGTGTGGGAACCCAGTTGTGGAGTATGGGAATTTCAAAGAGTTGATGAAGGAGGCTTTTGCGACACTGGAAAGTGGGATTCTGAACAGTAATGGGTTCTACACAGTGAATTATAAATCCGTGAAAATAATGGCGCAGTGTGAAAGAGATTCAGAAACTTGTGATTGTAGCAATTGTGTGAGCGATGCAGTGGTGGTTGCTAAGGAAGAATGTGGCAGTTCCCTTTGGGCTCAAATATATATTGACAAGTGTTTCATAAGCTATGGCATTAACACTGTCCCAGGTAACTTTCAAATTGAATCATGAACCACAGATTTTTCATTTGTAAATAGAAACCATAGATTTTTATTTAGTTCCAACTTATCTTTCTATTTTATCAACTTACAGACAGTTATTATATTGAAACCATAGATATTCTTCCAACATAATTGAAACAATTAAACACAAACACAATAACACATGATTACTGATAATTATATACAACATTTATGAATACAGGGGCAAGAAGAAATGGAAACACGGAAAAGTTAGCTGCAATAATCGTTGGAGGGATAGCTGCTGTGTTTCTGGGTTTTGCTTTGTTATCAATGGTTAGCTCTCGGTTTAGAAAAGACGATTATGAATAGAGAGAATGAGGTGGGTTTAACAAGTGTTACGAGAGCCCAATATCCTTCTATTCCAGACTTTACTGTTATATATCATAGACAAACAACGCTAACAATTTTAATTTCTTTTTAGTTTTAAATATGCACGCATGTCCTTCAATTTTTTATTTTTTTTCAAAAAATAACAATTATATTAAAAAAGCACTTATAAAAGTATGTTGTAGAAAAAAAAAGTATAAATATAAATAAATAATGAGTATAAATGTTATTTTATTAATAACGTAGATTAATTTTTTATTTAAAAATAAAAACAGAATAAATACCATTATAAAATTTTAAGATACCTGTTTCTTAGTTCGAGGTGCTCTTATATTTTATATAAATTTTTCTTTCTCAACTCATTCGTCAAATAAATTAAAATTTAAATATATAAATTAATTCTAATTATATTATCATAAAGAACAAATTAAGATATTTTTATTTTAAGCTCAAATAATATTGATTTAATAATTTTTATGTAAGCAAATGTTCAATATGCTTTTTATTTAAATTAATTTTTTTATTTTATATTCAGCTGCTGCTGGTTAGTGAAACTTGATTTTTTTATATTTAAAAAAAATAATTATGATTAGCAAGTTCATTTGTATAGTACGCAAATTTTGTAAAAGGACAACGATACGGGGTGAACCTTGCCCCGAATACCACCCACTCTTTAAATTATTGAAAACTATTAAATTCGTAAACAAATCTGTTCAAAAAATAAATAAAAATAAAACACAAAAAAGAATGAGGATTTTTTTAATTATTTATTTATAAAATTAATTTACATAACACCATTAGTAAAAATATGTAATATAAATTAATAATAAATTTTAAATTTTATTTTAATATTATTTTTTATTTACAGAATTTAAATTTATAAAATAAAATATATAATTTAATATTTTTAAACAAGAAAAAATCTTTATAGAAATGAAAAATAATAAATTTAAACTTAAATTATAATATAATATTTTAAATACATTATATTTGTCATGCACTTCGTATTTATTTAAAAAAAAAAGAAAAAAAGGAAATATTATCCTTATTATAAAATAGGTTTCTAGATTCATCTAGAATTAGAATAATTTGTAGAAAAATAATCTATTCGACAAGTTCTTTCTAAATATTAAATCCTTAAATTATATATGAAAAAATCATTTTTAAATTTAACTTTATAAAAAATATTCTAAAAAATTATATATTTTTAAATTCATTAATCCAACATTTTTTTAGTGTAAATTAATAAGAATATGTTTCTGATCACTAATTCCATGAACTAAGGTATTATTATTTTTTAAAATAAAAACGAAAATATAGGAAAAAATATACCTTTTAAAAAATGAATTAACAAGTTGGTGGTGAAGTAGCTTGAATTTACATGCTAGAGATACAACTCATTGTCATTCTCAATTTTGTGAAATGATTAAAATTTAAATACAAAATTCATTTAAAATACATATGGATTGATTTTTTTTTTTTTAATATGAATTAATTATGTGAGTTTACTCATACCCACCTCTATATGTACTTATTCTTCACCTAACCTATTATTTAATATAGACTAACATGATCCAACTTATGTAGGTTATGATTTTTTTTCTCTTTTCAATTCTAATAATTAGGTATTTTTTTAAAACTATAAAAGAAAAAAACTGAAAATTGTGACTTGATAGCACGAATTATCTAATATTGGTAATTTTGATTTAAAATTGTATTATTTTGATACTTTTATGCATAAACATGTATTGATGAAAAAAATAAAAATTATTGGATTATATATTTTACTTATATCAAAACATGAAAACAAATTTATATTTTAAATTTTAATGTGAAAATTATGTAATTTATCTATGAGAAAAAATTATAATGATTATATAAAAGTTTCATTAAAAGATATTTAATATATTTTTCAAAATTACAATTTTAAAATAAAAAACTAAATATGAATTTAGTTTATCAAATCAAATTCATTAATCAATTAATTAATGTGAAACATGAATTAAAGAAAGAACAAGTTATTTACTGTTGAAATCATTTCGATGTGTTCTATGCAATCTTCTACTTTTTTGTCATTTCTTTGTCCTCGAGTTTGTCAAATGCATGTAAAAAGAAAAAGCTGTTTTTGAACCGCTCGTTCATCCAATTAAGCTTTGAGTGAGTAAATACATCTGTTTTCTTGTTTTTACAAGACTAAGGAAACGTTCAAATAAAAAATTTCTATCCAATAAAAATGCTACACACAAGACCTGTGCATGTAGCTCACTGCACTAGATAAATGAATCCATCCCTCAATTAACCCGACCCATTCGACTTGGCAATTCTTCGGCTCTAATTTCATGTAACAGCGCAGTCACACCTGCATTTTCTTAATTTCCCGATGCATTACACACATTTTCATCTTTCCCCCTCTTTCCCTTTCAGGGTTTGGACTCTGTCCATTGCTTGAATAACGGAAACACGTTTTCTCTCTTTTTAAGTAACTTGTTGTGCAAGTTCCATTGTAGCTTAGCACTTGTTCCAAGCTTCCAGAGAAAATCATCTGACATTGATCCCTTTTCAACATTCTCCTTCACCGCAATCTCCCTAGTGTATGTGAAAATTCTTTCATTTTCTTGCTTCTGTTATTATACTTCTTTTGTCATTTTTATCACTCAAACCCAAAATTGAACTATGATAATGCGCATTAGTAACTGATATATACAAGATTTATAAATTAATAAATAATTTTTTGTTAATTTTAAATCGTTTAGAAAACTTTGAAAAGTTTTGGCACAATGCATGCATTTCAGTAAGTAATTTCACTGCATAACTTAATGGCTAATTAGAATTTTAGGTAACATCCTCTTTAGGGAAGGATAAAGATAGATGTAGTGCAGTGATGAAAACAGTCAAATAACACAGTAGAAATGAGATTTGATTTTTTGGAGGATTATTTTTGGAATCAGAACAAGTGCTGGCTGCAAAACTTATTTTTGGAGATTTGATTTGATTTGATTGGGGTAATTTCTTTTACCCTAAAATTATTTTTTACAAAAGGAAAAAATATAATAAAAACAGTTTAGCGCTTAGTACATATCTGACATAGAGGAGTTCGAATTTTAGAATTTTTTTTTTACTTGTTATACATCAAACTGCTTCTTCTTTCATAGGTTGGATTGAGGACTTTGAATTTTAAAACTTTCTTTCCTTGTTACTGTAATGTAGCATTTTGACATCATTATTACCCTGTTTCAATGCAGAAGCTCATTTTCATTTTTGAGAAAAGAAGTAAAATGATAATCTAGTTGCATGAATGGATTTCTGAAGGTACATACATGCATTACTTTGGAACCTTAAGAAGTTTGGGAGGGTAAATGAAAATTTAGATGAAACTCTTTTAAATTGAGTTTGTCTCTAACGGGGGCATAGGTCATGATGCTTCTTTGAAATTTATTGGGTTAGATGAGAGTTTTGAAATTAAATAAAGAGTGAGTATAGTCTTAACTTGCAATGTAGAGACTCACCTTGGAGGATCTTTTTCAGTTTTCATTCATAGTAAGAACAGTAGAATATTGGACAAAGTTCCAATGGAAACATTTTTAGCAGATTTGTAATGTTTTTAAGATATTTGACTGTTTTATAATGTTATTTGTAAATAACAAAATGTTGCTTATTTCTATTTCCTTGTGTTTATGTTAACACATAAACACAAAGTGTAATCCACTTTGTACCTAATAAGGATGAGAACTCTACTCACAATTCTATGAATATATGACTATCCACAATGAATAAAATAAAACATTCATTCAATAAGATGAGTTCAAAACCAAGAATTTATTAACAAATTTAATTGATTGATGCAATTATATAATACTCAACTTAGTATAGATTATAAATAAAGTAAAAAAAAAAAAAATAGAAATGGTAGGTACCCACTCTTTGTTTCTCTTTCTTTCTAAACAAACAATTCAATCATTGTCAACTTCTCACTTTACTATTTTTTGAAAAACTTCACTTATTCTTGTCTTTTGTTCAACATTAATGTAACTTTAAAACAGAACATTGCATTGTCACAACAATGTAGGAGGTGTTTGAATTACAGTTACATTCAAATGAATCTATGTTGAGCTCAATACTACTTACATTACCTTTTCGTACGAGCATTAGACTACGCAAAACTTTCGTTCAATGTCATTCTAATGAATTGCCAAAACACAGGTAGTCATTCTCCTCACACTCATTGATGGTCTTGTTGGAACAATGTAGCTTAATTTGTATGATGATGTTTTGATTATTTAAGCATAATTTTTTGATATAGAGTTAACATTTTTAGTTAATATTTACTATTGCAGATATAATAAGATGTGGCTAATCAGTGCACATCTGAATATATAGATATTCAACAGGAAGCGTTTGCGAATTGAAGTTGTTATCCACGCAAGTATGTATTAAGGCACGGATTTTTTTATTTTTTTTATTTTTTTTCAATTGCGCGTATGGAAATCCAAGTGCAAATGATATAATAGTTAGATAAATGACAAATTTATTAATTGTTACTAAATTTTAAAAGTATTGGTTCTCTCTTTTAATTGAAGCCCTTACCAAGAATTTTGGTATTCTCTTGCCTTGAAAAAGTGGTGGCCTCCCCTTCTCCTAAAAAAAATCAAGAATTGTGTTTTCTCTTTATTTCTCATATTAATTATTATGCTGTGTTATGTGTAGAAAGTTGCTAAAAGCATTTTCCGTGCATTAAATTTGGACGAAGATCAGACAATTCACTGTAATAAAAACTTAAATTTAGTAATATACATGGAATGTTAAGAAAGATGTCACTCCGGTCTTCCTTTAGTCGCTAATTCTTGATCGTTGATGTTTTCCTCTATTTTTTATGCTTTTACAGAGTTCCCTTCGAGTGCAATGGTTACATTATTTTGCTTTATTCTGTTCTATTATAGCTTTCATGTGTAATGTTCAATGCGTTGAACTTCTTTAAAGTGCTGTACTGTGATCCTATTTTGTTATATGCAGGAAAAAGGGTTTATTGCAGGGGCATCTGAATCTCAGTTTAATTGCGAGTTTTTGGTAAAAGGCCGTTTGGAGGGGCACAAAGTCTTGGCATACAATTGGCTTCTACAGTAGTATTTAATTTCGTGACAAATACTTTTTGGAACCATCATGTCTGCTAATCCCAGAGTCATCAAGGCTTTTAATGCTATGAGGTCCTTAGGAATTTCTATTGAAGAGGTGAAACCGGTGTTGAAAAAGTTGTTAAAATTGTATGATAGGAACTGGGAACTTATTGAAGAAGACAATTATCGTACACTTATAGATGCATACTTTGAGTTAAAGCAAGATAAGGTTTGTCCAAGCATTCTTTTGCTTGTTTATATATTTAAACTTTGAATTAATCAGTTGTCCTTTTAATTGTATGTTTTTTACACGTTGATCTGTTATTTTGTGTGTGTGTGTGTGCTTGACTTCCTATAGGGTATATATGAGAATTTACACTTGAAGTAAGTGTCATTGTTATGTGTTTGTGATTGGTTCATTTCAATCCACATTGATCAGATCCCATTCAATTTTGTTTCTATAAATGTATAGTTTGACGAAACCTTGAAATATTTTTTTTTCTAATAGCAAGCAGAAGTTAAGAGAAAAGCTCCAATCGTTTATCTTGATGAGGGAAGGCCAAAACAGAAACTGCACTTGGTAGGTGGAGATGATCAGATTTCCTCAACTGACATCTCAAAACAAGGGTTGTCTGTAGAAGACGCGGAAATACCTCCCAAGGCTTATAAACAGAAGATCACTAAGCCTTTTCAAACCTCCATTGGGGATATGGAGCCCACAACCAGTTCACAAGCATTACAAACAACGTTGAGTGGGGTAGAAAGAATATCAACTTTACCTGACATGGCTATTAGAGAGAAAAAATTGCATCATGAGACAGCATCAGCTTCCAGGCATCGTGAAGATCCAATAGATGAATCAAGAAATCCTCGTATCCAAAGGAAAAATATGTCAAGTGATAATCATAAGAAGGAGCTGATGACAGCAAGAACTGAGAAACCTAAGTTACATCTTGGACCTGTTTCAACGAGTTACAATGGTAATTAATAAAGCCTTTCTAATTACGGATTCCCCTCCCTCTTTTATTTTGTCTTTGCTTTTACATCAAATGTTATTCACCTTCTTTTAATTTAAGTCCTGAAAAGTCTCCCTACTTCTGTTTTTCCTGTGTATAAAAGGTAAGATCCTGAAAATTATTGATATGTAATATCAATAATTCCTATATATATGAGAAGATTTGTTCCGTTTAAATGTCTGCAAAAAAGGAGATCTATAGACGTCTTTTACAGCATAACTAAATAATATCTACCTTTTTACAATTGCTTCTTTGTTTTCAAGGTATTTGCTCTTCTGCATAGAAAAGCACATGTTGTACCGCTGACTTTGGTTTAGTTTTTTTTCTTTATATATGAAATGTTTCGTGAATTTCTGTCCTATATTCGATAGGCTCACCTGACGCTTCTAGTCGTGCCAAAGCTCTATCAGCTACGTATCAGAATGTGCGCAAGAAATATGGTAGCTCATCAGGCAATAATATCAATATAATTCAGAAAGGTAATATTGACATTGCTTCTTCACTTTCGGGAGAAATTAAAATTTCTTTGAACTGCGATGCTGCTTTGCGACAACCAAACTTTAGTATTCCGAATTTGGACGCTGTTATGAAGTCCGTGGAAGAAAAATACCTTAAGGATTACAAGATAGTAAAGCCTCAATCATCTATGGGGAAGCTATTAGATGATTTATGTGAATATTACTTGAAGCTGGGCTTGAATAATAATTCCTCTCACTTTCTCGATGACATTACAAAAGGTTCTGAGAATGTTAAAATATCATTGTTGGATGAATCTGGAATTGAGGATTTGCCAAAGTTTAATTACATAGCAAATAATGTAATATATCAAGATGCTAACGTAAATATTTCACTTGCTCGTATTGCTGATGAGGGTTGCTGTGCTAACTGTGCTGGCGACTGTCTTTCATTACCGCTTCCCTGTGCATGTTCTCAAGAAACAGGTGGAGAGTTTGCTTACACTCCACAAGGTTTGCTGAGAAATGATTTTTTAACAGCTTGCATATCTATGAAATTGGAACCTCAAGATCATCATTTTGTGTATTGCCAAGAATGCCCACTGGAGAGATCTAAGAATGACATCCTTCCTGAACCATGCAAGGGGCATCTGGTTAGGAAGTTTATCAAGGAATGCTGGAGGAAATGTGGATGTGACATGCAGTGTGGAAATCGGGTAGTGCAACGAGGTTTATGTTGTAAATTGCAGGTAAAATATTATCTGGACAATCTTACAATTTATTCCTTGAGAATTTCATTTTCTTTTACTATTGTGGCTATTATGAGTAGTTATAGTAGTTGAAAATTGCAGTATGTTTGCCAATGGAAGTCGATGTTTTTATTAACCTTTTTTTTTTTTTTTACTAGTACCACCCATTATAGTTGCTATATTTCTTGTATTCTGATATATGACAAGTCTTGTCATTTCAGGTGTTTTTGACTCGTGAAGGAAAGGGATGGGGCGTCAGAACACTAGAAGATTTGCCCAAGGGATGTTTCATATGTGAATATGCTGGGGAGATATTAACCAATACAGAATTATTTGAAAGGATTGTGCAGAATGGCGGCAATGACAGACATACATATCCTGTAACCCTTGATGCAGACTGGGGCTCGGAAGGGGTTTTAAAGGATGAGGAGGCACTATGCTTAGATGCAACATATAATGGAAATGTTGCAAGGTTTATCAACCATAGGTGCTTTTTCAAAATTCAGCAACCATATTATTTATTCCTGATGAAACGAGCCAGCCTAGTTACTATTCCTCTGATATATTGTCAATCACTTACTGCTAAAATTGGGCTCGATTGATAAAATTCGGACCAATTTTTTATCTACCATGAAGAATTTGGAATAGGCTGGTTTATGACATGAAGAAGTTTATCAATAGACATGATTTAATACAAAGTATTTTGGTGGTGCTCTCTACCAACATTGTTGAAATTAGACTAGCCTGATATTTTCTTGATCGGAATCTTTATGCATTAAACTATGTTAATCTTGATCCCTTGGTTATGCAAAAACATAAGAAAGAATTGAAACCCCTCTTTGAATGGCCAAATTGCTACAATTTTTTAACCGTTATTTTATTTTCTGTCATGTATTTGTTTGAAGTTTCAATAAGAACTTGTGTGCATTATTTCTTTCTCTTTTGAATAATGGAGCTACATGTCAGAATCATTTCTATAATTTCAAGCTCAAAGTATTGGAAAACTACATAATTGTTTTTATTTGTTTGTCACTGCTGAATTTTCGTTGTTCCATTTATGTCCATTGTCAAAGGCCATCATAGAACAGCATGTTATTTTTCTTTATTATCGTCCATTTCATATATTGATTTCTTGTATGGTTTGTTTCTTGATTCCAGATGTTTGGACGCAAATCTGATAGACATTCCTGTTGAAGTAGAGACGCCTGATCGTCACTATTATCACGTAAAAATATGTTTAATTTACCTATTGTTGGAAAACTACGGAAATTAATCTTTTGTCATATATTTATTGTTTGTTTCAATCCTTGTTTGCAGCTTGCCCTCTTCACAAACAGAAATGTGAATGCGTACGAGGAATTGACATGGGTATGTCTTGTATATTTTAGGGTTTAAGGATATATAAAAATAAGTTTTGATAATACTTTTTATAAAAGAATCTATAAATCATATTTCTCAAAAAATTAAATTTTTTTTATTCATACTATTATATATCATTCTTTAAGTACTTATGTATTTAGAAATAAATAAATAATTATCTTAAGTAATATTGATTAGCGTTTTTTACACTGTAAACATATAATAATTATTTTATATTTTATTATGGATTAAATTCATAGAAAAATATTTTAAAAATCAAATCAAAATTTGTTCAATTTACAATGATCAGAATAATGAATTTAAATATTAGAGACTGAAAAGAACAAATCAAACACAAACCTTTAAAACATTTGAAACGCACTTATATTTATATTTATTTACAAACATTATTTCTAAATTATTGCTTTTAGTTGGTGATAACTATAATAAAAAAAATAATTTTTTTATTGTGTTTGTGTAACAAAAATGGTTCTCTAGTATTGAGTCCTTCCTGTTCTGCCCATATAAAGTGTATAAAGGGTGATTGACACATGATTATCTTTATTTCAAATAATAGAGCTATTAAAATGGATGTTGTATGATGTGTTAGGAAAAAAATATAAAATAGATTAAGAAAAAAAATCATAATTTAAATTTAAACAAATTATTTTTTGTAATATCTTACTTAAATAGGTTTAGATTTATGCTTTATACACAATTTTAAGATTATAAAACTCTTTACTATTTTTTAGTAAATATTTGTAATATTTTTTATCTTAATTTCAATAGTTTTTTAAAATAAACTATTAATAATTAATTTTCAATTTAAATTGTTCATCGCGAGTCTTATAATTTATACATAAGAAAATCATCTGTGTATAGGTAATGTGATAAAGTTTTTATTCTATTATTGTTGAACCACAGATTAATTAATATGTAGTAAGTTTGCTAAAAGTAATTATTACTCCCTAAAGTCATACTAGAGAACATGGTTGAAATCCCTTGTGAATGAACTTTATACTCTTTTAAAGTTTGTTTGAGTTGTTTGACTTTCCTGAAGACAAACCAGAAATTATTTGCAGGACTATGGTATTGACTTCGATGATCACGAGCATCCCATTAAGGCATTTAAGTGTTATTGTGGAAGTGCCTCATGCCGTGATAATAAAAAAAAGAAGAGGTCAGTAAGATAACTTGGTCTTGGTTGTACAATCTCGTGCGTGTCAGAATTTAACTTTATTCTTTAGGTGCTTTGTGTATTGCATTTTCTTGTTTCTATATATTATGTTTCCTAATGTGGGTGTACCTAAAAGTATGGTTTAACATGCAAAAATGAATGATTAAAATATTCACATGATCTATTATAATTGTTTGATTTAGTTGTAATTCAATTTCAAATATTAATTGCCCCCCTTCCTTCCTTATCAAACTCATGATGAATGAAAATTTGTTGAAGAATGAAAGAGAGTGGACAACAATAACAACAAATAACATTACAATAGCAACAAATAACGTTTCAATAGTATAATTTATAGTAATGTTCAATTTCTTTTATTTAAAAGAGAAAATTATGATTTTTAAGTTATAAAAATAGAGATTTTTTTTCACATCTTTAATATTTCAAAATTAATAAAAAATAAAATAAGACAGTCAAGTCATTACACCCAATATTAGAGTTTTTGAGATAATTTAAAGAAGAGTCTTGTTAATCATATATTTAAGGATTATGAGCGTAAAAAACAAAAGAAACATAAAATACTCTTCAACAAGAATACGAAGAAGATGCAAATGTAAGAATAATCAAGCTCTAATCTCTTAACTGATAATTTTGAGAACGAAAAAATAAAAGAAAAAAAAAGTTTGAATTAATACTCCGATAAATTGTCCAAATTGGTAAATCAAATAAAATCACGTAGAGATACAGTCGATAATTGAAAAGTTGTTGATAAAATTCTTATTAGTTTGATAAAACAATTTAATCTTATGATGATTATCATAAAAGAAACTAAAGATTTGTAAAAAATTATTGTTAAAGAGTTGACAGCTTCTTAGATTTGATGAACAAAGATGATAAAAATATTTCCAAAAACCCCTGTCTTGTATTGAATATGATAGCACAATATATACATGAAATACAGAAACATTCTAGGCTATAATTACGCTAACCATTACAGTCGGTATCCTAAATTTGTCTATTAACGAGATATGACATTAATGTGCATCACTGTGCATCGATTGTCATGCCAAGCTAAATATGGAAAAAATTAATCATGTAGAATCATGGCATGATACTGGTATTTGTAATCGTATATTCTATGTTTATCACCCTTCCTCAAGATGGAGTATGAAGGTTATGAATGCCCAACTTGCCTAAAAAAGAACCAAATTTAGTGGCGCCAAGAGATTTGGTGAAGAGATCAGCCAGATTGATGATGAGTGGACACATAGGAGGGTTGGATATGATTGTGTTGTATTTCATCACGAATAAGATGACAATCCACTTCAATATGTTTTGTCCGTTCATGAAACACAGGATTCTTGGCAATGTGAAGGGCGGCTTGGTTGTCACGAGTAGAGAGTCATAGGGTCGGTGTGAGTAATGCCTAGGCTCGAAAGAAGGCCTTGAAGCCATTTCAACTCACATGTCGTGTTGGCCATAGAACGATATTCCGCCTCGGCGGATGATCGAGAAACCGTATGTTGCTTCTTGGTTTTCCAGGAAACGGGGGATTGACCAAGGAAAATAAAACAACCGGTGAGAGATCTTCGAGTGAGAGGACAACTTGCCCAGTCCGAGTCACACCAACCATAAAGACGAAGGTCACTCTCTCTTTTTAAAAGCACACCCTGACCCGGGCTGCCCTTTAAATAGCATACCACGCGGAGTGCAGCCCGCCAATGCTCCTGACGCGGTTAGTGCATGAATTGAGATAGGACATGAACACCGTAAGATAATTCAGGTCGTGTAAAACACAAGTAAATAAGGCGACCGACGAGACGTCGATATTGACTCGGGTCGAAAGTAGTTCGCCATCGGCCAATGCTAAACGATGATTTTCTTCGATTGGCGTGGACACGGGTTTCCCTCCAAGCAATCCCGCTTCAGCTATGATGTCCAACGCATACTTCGTTGACACAAGAAAATTCCTGTAGGAGATCCGGCAACCTCCACCCCAAGAAAGTATTTTAATTTCCCTAAGTCCTTCATACGAAAACATTGATGAAGATAATCTTTGAATTACGCAATGTCTTCATGATGATTGCCAGCAATGACTAGGTCATCCACGTAAACTAACACAACCAGTTCGACATCTCCTTTGCGAAAGATGAACAAGGAGTGATCGGACGAAGAACGTTGAAACCCATATTGAACAAGAGCAGTTGAGAGCTTGGCAAACCAACACCGAGGAGCTTGACGAAGACCATAAAGGGACTTGCGGAGACGACACACCATACCCTTTTGAGACACCAAGAACCCCGGCGGCATTTTCATGTACACATCTTCCTCAAGATCGCCGTGCGGAAAAGCATTATGGACATCCATTTGATGGAGTTCCCGGTCTTTGGCTACTACCACTCGCCAACACCTGTCCGAATGGTGACCATCTTTGCCACTGGGGCAAAGGTCTCGTCATAGTCAATCCCCTCAACTTGGTGATTTCCCAAGACAACTAATCGGGCTTTGAAGCGTTCAACGCTCCCATCGGAATGATATTTGATTTTATAAATCCACTTGCAACCCGGAGGCTTCTTCCCTGCTAGGTAGAGGAGTAATGTCCCATGTTTCATTACTTTGGAGGGCCCGAATTTCACTAGCCATGGCATCTCTCCATCTAACATCCCGAACAACTTCAAAGAAATGCACGAGTTCTCTCTCCGCATGAAGGGTCGCAAGAAAGGTTCGGTGGGGGAAGGAGAATTTAGCACAATTTAAGTACTTTGTCAAACCGTAAGGCATACCCGAGGAAGCTGAATGTGGAGTGCAAATTGAGGGACCGAGTTGTAAAGTGGTGTTAGTGACATAATCACGAAGCTTCACGAGATGGCTTTCGTACACGAAGACCTTTCCCCGGGGATGCAGGGACGAGTATGCTCCTCGGGAACCTCTAGTTCCGTCATCATAGAGTCGGTTTGTTCCGGTGGGAGAACGATCCGGGTGGGAGGCTCTTGTTCATGGCATTCGGCGTGGCCCTCCCCGAACTCGGTTGTGGGCACATCTTCCGTTGTGGGGTTAACTTCATCAATCTCCACAACGTGTTCTGCATTGTTCATTGAACCAAGTCCAGGCAATGCTTCCTCGACAATGCCAACATCAACAGTAGGCAATCCTACCTCTGAATGTCTACTATGGGCAAGAGAGGCAAACGGGAATTCATGTTCTACAAACTTAACATCTCTCGAAGTCCAGAAGACTTCTCTTTCCAGATCAAACAATTTCTAGCCCTTTTTTTCGATTGAATATCCAACAAATACATTCTTGCGACTTCTACTTGCAAATTTGTCACCTTTCCTATCTTGGTTATGTGCATAACACAAGCATCCAAATACCCGTAGATGGTCATAAGTGGGTGGCTTCCCATTCAATATTTCATATGGAGTTTTTCCATGGAGAACGGTTGAGGGTGTACGATTGATCAAGTATCCTGCGGTCAAAATGCATTCTCCCCAGAATTGAAGTGGAAGTTCTCCCTGAAATCGTAGAGCACGAGCTACATTTAGGATGTGTCGATGTTTTCGTTCGGCTCTCCCATTTTGTTGAGGTGTTCCGAGTGCATGAGGTTTGATGGAGTATCCCATGTTGCTGAAAATATCGTTGAAGACACATAAACTCGGTTTCATTGTCACTTCGTAATATTTTGACTTGTTTCTCGTATTGTCGTTCTATTAAGGCGATGAAATGCATTAAGGTTTGTGACACATCTTTCTTATTATTCAAGAGATATATCCACACGACTCGAGATCGAGTCATCAACCAAAGTGAGGAAGTAAGATGCACCACAAGACGAGGGAGTTCTATATGGACCCCATAAATCACAATGTATTAAATCAAATATATTGGATGCTTGAAAATCACTTAAAGGAAATGTGTTTCTGCATTGCTTTGATCTCTCACACACTTCACACACACGAGTTGTATCCGTATTTCTATTCACGCTGTTCGGATGCAGAATTTTTCTAACAATGCGGTAGGCGAGGATGTCCCATTCGCTTGTGCCAAATCTCTAGTTGATTTTCTCGCATTGGTCCGATACGCCTTTATGCCACTCACACCATGATACCAATAGAGTCCCTCTTTTCGTTCACCCGCTCCAATCGAGCATCCTCGAAGTGTGGTCCTGCATTGCACAAAATCTATCGATAAAATGTACTCGTACATTTTACTTCATTCGTCAATTGTGATACTCGAAATCAAATTGCAATTCAATTTCGGAACATATAGAACATGTTTAAGTTTCGAGTCCTCCATCAAGGAAAACCGATCCTTCTTTGTTTGCCAGCACCAATTCACCATTTGGTAGTCCCATCGGGCACCCTTCCAAGGCTCGACTCTCCCTCAAGTTTTCTAGTGTTCCTGTCATATGATTAGAGGTGCCACTATCAATAATCCACAAGTCACATGCCTTCTTACTAGTCATCTATTCAGTTTCATTTGCCTTGCGAGAATTCAACATTCATTGTCAAGATCTCGTCATTGCTCATTACTCGATCCTGCGACTTCGGTTTTTCGGTTGAATCAACGTTATCCGCACCGAGTGTGCGCCATATTGACGCGAGCCGTTCCTCCTTTTCCTCGGAAGGTTCCTGTTCTTTGTTGATTTTTTTCATCGTTTCTATCGGTTCGTGGTCTCTCTCCCCACCATTCTGGGTAACCAATGATCTTGAAGCAATTGCCTTTGTCATGTCCCTTCCTTCCACACTCGCATGCAAACAACTCGATTTTTCTTTCGCTTCATTGCGCAACTTGTTCCTGGTTTCCGCTCGCATAGCCATTCCCACGATCATTCCTCGCTCTTCTTTAGACCTGGTGATTGTTCTCACCCTTTCTTCTTGCACCATGGTGCCATACACCCGATTCAACGAGGGTAATGGATCTGTTGCCAAAACATTTGACCGTGCGGTTCCATAGCCCTCATCATCTAGCCCCATCAAGAACCGATGAATTTTTTCTTCTCTTCGTTTCTCAAGTTGCGTCATAATATTACACTTGCATTCCCCACATCTACACCGTGGGATTTGCTCGTAATTTGTCAGTTCATCCCACAACGTTTTCAACTTCCCATAATAGGAAACCATAGTCATTCCTTGTTGTTTGCATTCCGCCAACTCGACTTTAGTCAGCTGGATTCTTGGTCGGTTCACGATCGAGAATCGTTCCTTGATGTCATCCCATAGGTCCTTTGCGTTTTCCATGTATGCAACAGAGTGGAACGCAAACTAGGTTCTATAGTGTTTAGTATCCAAGATACAAGCATCGATTGAATTGTCCACCAATCTTCTATCTCGGATGTGTCTTCTTCGAGTTCCTTATGAGTTCCATCTATGAAACCCCATTTCCTTCGAGCCCGCAGAGATATCTTCACGGCCCTTGCCCATTCCTCGTAATTCTCTCCTCGTAATTGTACCTGTGTAATCACATTTCCAGGATTATCACCGGCACTCGGATCGTATGGCGATGGTGTTTTCTTCACCGCCTCTCCTCTCTCGCCATTTTAGAAGTACGATCGTGTTCTCGGGCCGTTGGATATCGAGTTTGGTTCGCTTCGATACCATGATAAAAATATTTCCAAAAACCCCTGTCTTGTATTGAATATGATAGCACAATATATACATGAAATACAGAAACATTCTAGGCTATAATTACGCTAACCATTACAGTCGGTATCCTAAATTTGTCTATTAACAGATATGACATTAATGTGCATCACTGTGCATCGCTGTCATGCCAAGCTAAATATGGAAAAAATTAATCATGTAGAATCATGGCATGATACGGTATTTGTAATCGCATATTCTATGTTTATCAAAAGATTATGTTGCATTTTAGTTGAAAGTACATTTCAATCTAAACTCACGTGATCTTCTAGAAGTGACAAATTTGGAAAAGGTAGAGGAAGAGGAAGAGATTATTACGATTGAAGAGAAAATATCAGGTAATCAAGCAAATGGTGCAGAAGATATAAAAAAAAATAGTCACAAAGAAAAATATTGTTAGAATAAAGATAAATCACAATGTTATAATTGCAAAATGTTTGGGCACATTTCAAAATATTGTTATTTTACAAATGAGCAAAATAATTCATTTCCTAAAGTAGAAAGTGATGGAAAAAACTTATTTTTTACTTGTCAAAAGATAATTTAAGAGGATAAGAATGTGTGTTATTTGCATAAATATGGTGTTTGTGTTACCAAAAATTGAGAAAATAAGTAGAGTATCTGAATGTTGTATGTTTGACAAGATCACCATCAATCATTTTCCAAATTAAGGATCAAGGAGAGACCAAGAAGTATTAGAATTGGTGATCTAATGAGTACCTTTTTTATATAAATAGGTATTTTATTTTATTTATTGATGATTTGACTTGCATGAAATGAGTTGATCTCATGAGAAAAAAACTTAAAGTATTTTGATGTATTTAAGAAGTTTAAAACACTTGTTGAGAAACAAAGTGATAAGTTTATAAAAAATTTTGAGAAGTGACTGGTGAAAGGAGTATATCTAAAATGAATTCAAAAGATTTTATAAAGATAAAAGAGAAGATAAACAAATGATTATTGGTTATACACCTCAACAAAATAGTATATTCGAGAAGGAAAAGGAAAAATTCATGTTATTTGAAAGTAAAATGCTAAAAAACTTTTGGTAAGAAATTGTTAATACAATGTCTACTTGTTAAATATATATTCAACAAAAATTTGTTTAGAATATGACATCATTTAAATCATGGAGTAAAAGAAAGGTTTCGATAAATCATCTAAAAGTTTTTGGATGTGTTTGTTATGGTTAAGTTCCCAAACAAAATGGGACAAAATTTGAAAAATCAAGTGTGAGATATATATTTATTGATTATGGTTTGATGTGAAAGAGTTATAGACTTTAGAATAAGAAGACAAAGAAGATGATAGTTAGTTGAAATGTCTAAGTTTGATGAGAAAGTTTATTAGAATTGATAAGAAGAAAAGATAGAGGATGAGACAATTTTATAATAATATTCAATAATGGAAAATGAGAAATTAATATCAATTATACCAAATTCTTTATTTTTTAAGTTTTTCAAGTTCATTTTGCAAGCTTTAGTGATATTTATGTGAAGTGTAATTATTATACTGTGAAATCAGAAAACTTTGAAGAAAAAATTAAAGAAAAACTTGAGATAGATCATGTAAAAAGAAATTAATATAATTAAAAAGAACCAGAAATAAAAATTAGTTGAATAATAGTCAAAGTTGTCAGTGTGAAGTGAAAATATAAATTAAAACATGACTCCATTAAAAAAATTCACCAAGTACATTAAATTATATTTAATAATATATTGTTATAAAAGTATTTAATGATTAAATACATATTGAAAATATTATAAGGATTATTTATCTATGAATCTTTGTAATATCTTTAAATATAATATAAAATATACAAAAAATAAAAGTAAATAAAAATAAAGAATAATTTAATTTCAAAATTATTTTTTAAAAAGAAAAATAAAATATCTTTAACCAAATTATGCAGATATTACTATTCTAATAACGGATATGTTTGTAAAAAAAAAAACAAATTAATGAGACAATACCTATTTCAAGCCGAAAACTACAATTTTTTTTAACAAAAATATCAAAATGTCTTTAATTCTTCTTCTTTTATTCTTATTATAACCTGTGTAGTATATTTGCTTGTACTACATGTTATAATTGTATCTCTTCTGTAACTGAAATCGGTTATGTTGGTACGGAGTATTTCCGCCTTCAAAGCTCCTAAGCCAACTATGAGTGGAAGAGAATCATTATGAGCAGAGTATGTGATGAGAAGAGTGTTCCTTATTTTCGTTCTCCTCATTTTAGTTAAGCTTTCTTAACATCTCTTGTGGCCATCCACTCTGATTTGGTGTTTTGGGATTCTGAAAATAGTTTACGAATTCTCTGCTTCTATCTTTAGATATTTATTTAGGTGTTGTAGAAGATTCTGATTCTGATTCTTGTATATTTCATTTATTTGGCAGGAACTAAAATATCGAAAAGTAAAAAATCTGAAGGAGAAACATGCTACACAGACGGAGTAGGTGACATTCTTTTTTCCTTCTTTGCTTCAAGTTACCACCTCTCAAAGTTAGCAACAGATGTTTTCAAGGTTAATTTTTCTATCATAAATTCGTAAAACTGTTGTAGTAAAACTATAATTATATATCCTATACTCTTCAATTATATTTATGACCAAAACAATTAAAACTCTTACTTTAAAAAATAATATATAAATATGTATATTTTAAGACAAGATGAAATGTAAATCGACAAGTAAGTGGGTGGAAAAATAGAAAGAGAAAATCAGTTACTCTAATCGTTCTCTCTACAGGCATGTAACATGTTATACTATGTTATATGAAAGTTAAATATTATATTACAAAGTTTAGTTACTTTAAATCTGGCTCATTTATTTTGATTTAAATAATAGGTTCTCACTGTTTACTTAATTATAAGTAAATTATATTAAGGGAATAGGTGGCTAAACACATGGAACAACGCAAGTCAATGTTATGGATTATAAAATAGGGATTCTTATTCTCTCCTATCCACTATAAATAAAAGAAGTTACGTTAAACAAATATAAATTATTTTTGTGTTTATTATTAAATGTATACTGTTGAAATAAATCTAACTACTTGTTATATGTTTTATTAAACTATAACCTTATTTTTTTTATTTCAATAAATAAATTTATTAAACGGAATTCTCCTATTATTTCCAACGGGAAAGGATTTAAATTCATGAAATATGACACCCAATTCCTCCCATTCGAGAGAACGGAAACCTCAACGAATTTGAATTTGAATTTGAAAGATGACACGAATGGAATTCATAAAAGCAAACCGCGAGATTAACTCATGGTCTTTTTTATTAAATCTATAAACTCTGCAATTATTTTTAGTTATTTAAAATTAAATAAAATCTTTAAAGTTATACTTAAAAAAAATCTCCTTATCTAAATAGGTGTGTGTGCAGGTTGGTTTATCATATCGATCTATATGTTTCATAGAATAATTTGATATATATATATATATATATATATATATATATATATATATATATATAAAAGATAATTACATAATGTTTTTAAATCTCATGTTATGGTCATAACTAATCTATCATGATTAAAATTTATCTTTAATAATTTTATCAACTCTTAGAAAACACAAGCATTATATTTACGAATAATATAAAAAAAAACATATAAGATAATTGAGAGTACTTTAAATATGTATAGAAATTTATTTCATAATTTAATTTCATTTTACAACTATATAATATAATCATTTGTTTTAAAAATAAAATATTTTTCAATCAACTAAGTGCAAAACATGTCCTTGATAGTCAACATCACATTCTTGTATGCACTTAATTTCCACACATATGTTTCTAGTTTCTAGTATATTTGATATAATTAACAAGTTTTGCGATAAATTACTTAAACACATAAGTTGTTAATTTCATTTAAAATTTAATACAAAGTAGATTTCAATTAAAAATAGTTCATATTCAATTTATATGTTTAATACAACCTAAAACACATTTAAAGTAAATTGTAGAAATAGTAAAAAACTGTAAAAGTAAATTACTTAAAAGTAAATGGGAAAGAAAAATAAATATAACTCATTACCAAGGATAAAATAGAAATTGATAAAAGAAACCAACGAAAGTGGTGATTCAAATTACAAAAAACTTCATTGAAAATGTTTATTTCCTATTCGTAGTGTTTTTCAAAATATAAGTTTCTTCTTACAACTTGACAATCACTTCGGTTACCTTTATTTTATCCTATATATATTGTTTTTTATAAATAAAAATAAGAATAATAATGGAAATATAAAATAAAATTATAAATTAGAATCTTCGAACGATTATTTCCCTGTAATTGTTTCTCTTCCCTCCACTTTGTTGATACGTGTCACTTGTAACTGTACATACTAAGGAATTGTATTATAAATGTCTCCATAGGTCTCTCGATATTTATTTCTTTAATATATTGTGTCTTTGTACTTCAATATTATTCATTCTCTAATTCCTCAATTCTCGACTTGTTGATGCTCTGACTTCTTCGATAACTCATATTGATTACTCTTCTACCTTTACCTCTATAATATATCTTTCTCGATTACTACATTTATTCCTTCTAATTATCAGATATCCCCTTTATCGATTTATTTTTCGATCTATTTGTAAATTTTAGACTTAACAAAATGTCCCCTAAAAGAATATTATATGAATATCTGATGAATATATGTATACCAATTTCAAACATTTTATCCTTATTTTATTTAAAAGTTGTTTCATCTCATGTTCTTATCATTACTTTTTATTCTCCTCATAAATACAAAATTTTCGTAATAGATGTTATTATCTATATCATCACTCTTTCATTTATTATTGGTCTAAATTTATTAAAAATACTCAATTTATTGGATATGGGCCTACACCAAGCCCATGGCATTACTAGGTTTCCCGGGAAAATTCTTTTCTTTCAAAAAATAAAAACTATTCATCTTCCCCATTCTCACATACTTTCCCTACTTTACAAATTGTTCCTAAAAAAAATCATCTCCTCTACTTCATTCTCATATCATTTGTATCGTACTTAGATCTCTACTTATATTTTTCCTTTCAATGGTTTCATCATCTGCCACTTCCCAAACTTCCAACATCCAACCTATTAGTACTCGATTTTTCGAACTAAATGGCAAAACCTTCGCACCAGTCATCGGATTACTCAAGGAAACCCAAAAAATCTGCTCTACCCAAGTACTAATTCCATATTCAGTAGGTGTTCCATTAGCCTTCTGAGAACCATTAATACTCGATCCTGAAGAACTTGCTGACTTTCCCTCTACCAAAGAAGGAAAATGTATTCTCCAAGAACCTAAAGGAAAATTCAAGATAGACTTCCTCTATCAAACATCCAAATTATATCGTTATAGTCTACCTCAGAAAAAATCAATTTACATCAAATGACTCGATAGAATTGAGTCTAAGTTCAAACAACATTGGAGAAACATAGTTATATATGACCTTCTCTACATCTATAGACTTGACATAGGTTATCTCAATATGTCAATGTTTTTATCAGCTACCCACCTCTGGAACAAGGATCTCAATGCATTGGAGCTTCCTTATGGGTTGGTCTCCCCCACTCTTCTAGACATAGCTACAATCACAGGTCTTAAACCTGTTGGACAAAAATACCACATACATGTCTTCCCTACTGATAAAAAAATCGAATCTAAAATTCGATAGAACAAGAAAGCATATGATAATTTTTTGCAAGAGCACTTTGTCGATGATCCATCGATTAAAGTTTCCAAAGAAGAACACATAGCATTTTTAGTGTACTGGTTATGCACCCATGTTTTCTGCCCCTGTTCCATCCAAATATCCTCACACTATTATAACTTGACCTTCTTGTTTCATCGAGGAACTCCTAATATATATTTGGCCAAGTTACTACTTGTTCATGTGTACGCTGCTTTTGATGAAACAATTGATACCTTTTGCTCCAATCGTCTAGGTGGCAACTTATCAGGCCCATTATGTGGTTAACTACCATTTTTTAATCACGTCTTCCTCCATCCATAGTTACTGGTATTCTTGTTCCTTCTTACCCATAAGAAGGTGTTCGATTAGTTACTAGACACTCTCGTCATTACAAGTCAGATATTATTACATGTAGAAGTTCAGATATTATTACATATAGAAGTTACCTTAAATTCCTCCTAACTCAAACAGAATTCTCCATCATCCTCGCGCCATTTTCTAAAATTAGCGAATCATCCAAAGATATCAAAGGCCAACGTTGGCTCAAATCAAAGCCATCGGTACATACTCTAGGACTACAGGCTGAACTCATTGAAGTTTGGAGTAGTTTCCAAACATGGGACATACTCATATTTGGTCTTCAATCAAAAGACGTACAACTTTTCCTATATATCCCTCAACACTTTTCACGTCAATTTGGTTTAAGCCAAGCCCTTCTTACTTTTCGATTTCATAAACTTATCCCTTGAGATGTTACCTATAATGAATCATCTCTTTGAAAAACTCTCTTCCAACTAACACTCAAAGACCCTATCGAATAAAACCCCTTCCCCTTTGAGTTTTACATATGGTGGGATCAATGATTTTCCTCGAGGTATTTTCCTCAAGCTATTATTACATCTCGATTGGAATCTCATCCTGAATTCCCCACCAGGATAAATCAAAGACTTTAAAAGGTAAATATGAGCACTACCTTCAAATTATTGTATTTGAGAATTACTACCAAGAGTGTTATGATCACCTTCCTTCGACTAGAATCCACCTTTAAAAATGTAGTATATTCTTTAAGAGGCAAAGTCCAACAAAATCAAGAGAATGGAAAAACTATAAACTAGTTAGGAAGAACTCCTTTCGAGAGGTTTTGCCCAATTAATTTACCAACTTTCTCTTATGCTTCTTTTTGGAGTTTCCAAACCTTTAAAACATCCTAAATGAATTCATGAGCTTAGATCACACCATGAATTATTACATCCAAAACCATCCATTAACACTATTATTGTATCCAAGTTGTCCTTTCTCATTTACCTGACTCAACTTTACCTCATTGACTTACTCACATTTACCATGTTACTATCTTAAACAATATTCTTTATGGTGAGAGTTTTCTTTTTTAAAGTCTATTATTCTCTATAATCCTTAGTGTTTATACTTATTTTTAATATTTTATTACAGTTTCTTCTTCCATTCAAATTATCGAATTTGAGCGAGAAAACTTTCAAGCCCATTACAACTCTTAGATCTCCCAAAATCCAAAGGAAAAGAACAACAAAAGGCCTTACGCCTCATCCAAGTATGTTTCAATTTATTCTCCTATTATTATTTAATCACATTTTCTATTCTTTATTTTCTCTATTTATGGTTTTGATTCCTTCTAACTACTTTATATTTTACCTCGAAAAAATCCAAATCGAAAGTAGCATCTTCTTCAACCCCTACTCCAACTCCATCTTTACAGTTAATAATCATTTTTTCATTAGATAATAATAATAATTTTTTATTATATTAAAACTAAAACATTTCATACCACTTTAGATCTCTGCACCATTTACCACCAGCATTCCTCTCATAACACCCACCATTATAGAGTCAGATTCTGATGATGACGATAACATTTCACTCACTCGTCGAATCCAAAAGAAAATCCAGGTTGGAATTTGTATAACCTCAATAAAAACTCTCAAACTCATCTTTTTCATGTAATTTGATGCTTACTATAATTATCCCAATTTTTACAGAAAGAGACTTCGACCAATATCTCAAGCAATCTAGAATCTGTAATCAAATCTTCATCGAGCGACCACATTTAATCTCTAAACAAGGTATGGTATTCACTATTTTCTTCTAATCAACTTTCAAGTTTCAATACTAATTTGGTTAATAAAAAACAGGAAACACCTATTGTACATAACACCTCTACTCTTGTCAAAAGTCAATTCGCTCCTATCGAGATCCAACCTGAGCCCATTATTCTAGGTGTCCACTCAAATTCCTCTTTCTTTAATGCTTATTTTCCCAGCATGATAAAATGTCTTCAAATTTAATAATTTCTACTTATACCACTACGAAATCTCTTGATCAAGTTGTTGCAGCTCCATCCATAACTGAACCGACTCCCCGAACTGTTGATCTTCCTTTGATGGATCCTTCATCCAAAGTTTATACAAAAAACCATAATATATTCATGGGCAAAATCGAAAAGGATCCATTCAACATCTTAGATCTTATGATAACATATGGGGAGGTATTTGAAACTGTAACAAGTTCTTCATATACTCCTTCACTAAGTTCCGATGTAATGAATTTGGTTAAAGAATTTAGATTTTGCATTTATTCTTCCTCCTTTGAAACCATCATCGAGACGCCACACAAAAAATAAGGGTTTGAAGAGATCTTGCACAAAATTGAAACAATTCCACTCGAGCAATTTCCTCAAGGTTTCGACGAAGAAGTTTCCACTGTTACAAACTTAGTCAATGAAAGTCAAGCTTTAAAGAAAAGACGCCTAGCTCTGAATTCAAAGAATGAGGAGATTGAGCTCGTTTGTGCTACTGTGAGAAGAGAAGTCTCACATTAGACAAATCTTACTTTGGTGTTTACTTTTCTTATTATAAAAGGAGCACAATGTTTACCTTGTAAAACACACCAAAATCACTTCTTTTTCTTTCTCTTGCTACTTTAGTACTTGAGAGATAAATTAAGAGAGAAAAGTAGTTTCTCGTTTTAGGTTCTCTTATAGTTATTTTTCCTTTATTTTCAGGAGAGGGTATTATTGTTTTCTCCTTGGAGGTAGAAAGAAAAGAGTTGTAATTTCTTTCATTAGTGGAACTACTCTTTTGCCTATTGTCGGTATTTTTCTCATCTTTTTATTTTAGTTATGTATGCTTATGCTTTTGTCTGATACCTAACAACTACAAAGGTCGAATTGTTAAACTCTAACAAATCCAAATTCAAAGGGCTAGGAAACGATCAATCAAAATCTGTCACTTTGTTAAATGAAGAACAAGATAAGTGTGCAGCACTTAAACAAAAATTGTTTGATATCCAACGTCAAATTGAAGCTTTTGAAGCGAGGGCTCTTGAACTTTCTCACTCCAAATCCACGGCTAAAGTAAAATCCTCTAACTTGCTTACCACCTCCAAGGATCTTGCAATCAGTCTCCAAGATGATATGATCAAGCTAGCAGACATTAAACATCAAAAAGCTTCAATATCAAATGTATGGATGACTATACTCACTAAATTCGACAAACTTTTGATTAAAGCATAACTCTTAATTTTAGTTTGTATCTTAATTGTCCTTGTATATGCACAATAACCTATTATTTCAAATTTGATCAGCAATTTCTTATACCTGATGAGTTTTGAATGACTTTAAGTATTTACTATTGATTGAGAATTTGTTTGACCATTATAACAACTGATTATAAAATAAGCATTATTAGACATCACTTTTACAATTTCAAAAGGATCCTCCTAATTGGGTAATCATTTTCCATAATATTTAGACTTTTGATCCATAGGCAATATTACTTTCCAAACTAAATCTCCCTCCCTGGAAATTTTCAATTTACTCTTTTATTATAAGACTTAGCAAATTTCTTTGTCTGATGCAATATTTGCTCCAAAGCATTTATTCTGATTTCATCCAATTCAATCAATTCATCATACATTTTATCCCAATAATCTTACCTTGATAATTCATTTTGCCTTTGAATTCTCATTGACTCTATGTTAATCTCAATTGGCAAAATAACATCATGTCCAAAAACTAATTTATAAGGAATGATTTTGATGGAATATTTTGGATAAGTCCTATAAGCCCATAACACTTGAGACAATGTTTCATGCCAATTTTTAGATTTATTTCCAATATGTTTCTTAATCAGATTAATTAAAATTTTATTAATAGCTTCCACTTATCCATTAGCTTGAGCAAAATAAGGAGTCAACACTAATAATTTAATATTTCTCGATTCTGCATAATTGGAAATTTGCTTACCAGTAAATATTGTCCCTCGAGCTGTGGAAATCGACTCTAGTATAATCGGTGTATGATGTACTCTTCTATAAAGTCAATCACATCTTTTTGTTCAACATCCCTTAAGGGAACTACTTCTACCCATTTAATAAAATAGTCAACCGCCACAATTATAAATTTATGACCTTTTGATGAATGAAGGTATATCTGTTCTATTAAATCTATCACCAAACCTCTAAAAGGTCATGATTTAACTATCGAATTTAATTCAGTGGCCGATATGTTTTGTATAGGCCCAAACTCCTGACATTCATCATAGGATTTTGCATATTCAATGCAATATTTCAAAATCGAAGGTCAATAATAACATCTTCGATATAATATCCACTTCATCTTTTTTCCCAATTATATGCAATCCACATATTCCATTATGTACTTTTCAAACAGAATTTTAGTAGAAACATTAATTGGAGAAATGATTACAACTCCTACTCCAGTCCCATTTGTAGTACTAGAACCATCGAAATATAAACCCATCGATCTCTTTCTAGCACACATATCTCTTAAACTTCCACATGTGTATGATTTGGCAAAAAATCAACAACAATTTGTTCCTTAATTGATTTTAAAGATTCAAATTATAATGAGAATTTTGTTAACATCAACATCCTCTTGAGCTAATAAACTTGTAATAGTATCCTCTGATGTTGAAACATACAACTTCAATATCTTACTTCGATCAATCGGAATCAACACAAGTGGATTATTCAATACTCGCTTTATCTCATTAAAAGTCTTCTAATGCTTAATACTCCACTTGAATTCACCCTTCTTCTTCAATCTCAATAAAGGAGAAAATACACAAGTTTTTCCTGCCAAATTCGAAATAAACCTCCTTAGATAATTAACTTTACCTAACAAAGATTGTAACTCCTTTTTATTTCGAGGAGGATTAATTTCAATTATTGCTTTTACTTTATTTTTATCAATTTCAATTCCTTTTTAATGAACAACAAATCCCAAAAATTCACTTGCATTCACACCAAAAACAAATTTTAAATGATTCATTTTTAAATTATGACATCTCATTCTTTCGAAATCTTGTTTCAATTTATCCAAATGAGATTCTTTCGATTCAAATATAATAATTATTTAATCGATATAAACTTGCATAAAATCTTCAATCAAATAATGAAAAAATTAAATTTATCATTCTTTGATAAGTCATTCCAGCATTTTTCAAACCAAATGGTATAACTAATCATTCGTAAGTTCCTAATGCTCCAGGACATCGAAAAATAATTTGTGATATATCATTTTCAATAATAAATATCTGATTATATCCAGATTATCTATCTAAAAGACTTAACATTTTTTCTACTACTCATCCATGAACATTTTAGCATTAGGCATAGGATATTTATCTTTAGGTGTTACCTTATTTAAATGTTGAAAATCAAATTATATTTTCATCATTCAATTCTTTTTAATAATAAGAACAATATTAGAAATCTAATTTACATACCTGATTGTGTGTATAAATTTAGTTCTTAACAAATTTTCAATTTCCTCCTTTATTTTATCCATGACTTCGATACAAACTTTTTAGGAGCTTGCTTAACATGTGTTTTTCCCCTTGATTATAGAAAATCAATACTCTACTAGATTCCAAACATGACATTTCATCATACTCTTAAGCAAAACAATTTTAATATTATTTAAGCATATTAATCAACTATATTTTCATATCACGCTTTAATAACTTACTTATATAAGTAGGCTCTTTTTTTTCTATTGCCTAAATCAACTTCTTCTAATTGATCTTGAGTGTAAAAAATCATAAACACAATCCAATTTAACACTATTATTTAACGGATTTTTATTACACGTTAATGTTAACGATGTCAACTTATTCGAGATGATCGTACTCTTACTTATTATCTCTTGACTCTCCAACAAATCCAATAACACAATATAATTCTACAATCGAACCAAAAAATTATAATAATGAAACTCAGTCACTGTTCCTGATCATTTCAAGGTTGGCCTCCTCCCTCATTACAAATCCCTCATCAGAATGTATTTCCATAAACCAGGTCTTATGGATTTTGGGACTTTTTTTCATAAATAATACTGTTTTCAAAAATATTTTCCAAAATAGCACCTCTGCAACTTTATTTACACAACTAGCACCGTTTACTGTTCACATAATAAAATAATCGATCATTTTATATTATGATCGATCATTTCGCGTAATGAACTCTCGCTCAAGCGAAGAAAACCTTCGCTTGAGCGAGTAAATCTGTAACAAAGGGGTAATCTCGGGTAAATTCTCGCTCAAGCGAAGAAACCCTTCGCTTGAGCGATAAAATCTGTAACGAAGGGTTAATTCTCGCTCAAGCGACGGATATTTTCGCTTGAGCGAAAAGTATGATCGATTATTATCCAATTATAATCGATCATATATGACTTTAGATAGCGGTTATTTGGCCAACCGCTATCTAAACTACTACAAGCCTAACCACTATCTAATATATATTTTTAAAAGCGGTTGCTATTAACCGCTATCTAAGGTTACTCAAGCGAAAAACACATCGCTTGAGCGAGGACACCTGGAAAAATGGGGGATTCTCGGGTTTTGTCTCGCTCAAGCGACGTTATGAACGCTTGAGCGACAAGTGATTCTAATATGTGGTGAACCAATTTATATTATTTGGCTAACTGCGTTTGACGTTTTGTCATTCAGTCAATACTCGCTCAAGCGATAAACTCATCGCTTGAGCGACGAAGCCATCAAACAAGGGGGACTCTCGGGTTCTGTCTCGCTCAAGCGATGGGTACTTTCGCTTGAGCGAGAAGTTATTGAAATATGTGGTGGCCCAAGTTGCATTATGTGGCTAACTGATGGTTGGTTGGTTACTCAGGGTTAAAGTGCTTGAGGTTGTGGGGCTGTCAAGCATCAATTCTGTGGAGTGACTTAGAATGATCAAAGAAGTGTTTTTACAGTATTTTAATCGATACAAATTACTCCCTGTAGAACCCATTATGACCGATCAGATTTGAAATATGAGCGATCAGAACTTATTTCAATCGATTAAAACACTTTTCAATCGATTAAAATCACTTAAAGGGTCAGAATGATCGATCAGAATGCAGTTATGACCGATCATAGTTGGTTATGATCGATCAGAATTGAATTATGACCGATCAGATCTCTTTCAATCGATTAAAACGCATTTCAATCGATTAAAACAACTTGGAAAAATTTTGTACAAAGTTTTAATCGATTAAAACTTCTTTTTATCAGCTAAAATAACTTGGAAAGTTTTATAAGAAAGTTTTGCAGTATATCAATCGATTAAAACACGAAACAATCGATTGAATCAAACTTAGAAAAGTTTTGTAAAGTGTTTTAATTGATATAACCGTTGTAGTATCAGGTAAAACAAATCTCTTAAAGAATCAATAACGTATTAATGGATTGAAATGACTTTTAACAGATTGAAACAGCTATTTCAACAGATTAAAACAAACTTTCAACAGATTAATTAATGCAGCAGTTATGAAAATACTCTTTAAAATCAGTTTGCTTGAACTTTTTAAACATACATTGAATATCAGTTTTTACACATCCTTAAACATAATTTGTATCGATTAAAATACTGTAAAAACACTTCTTTGATCATTCTAAGCCATTCCACAGAATTGATGCTTGACAGCCCCACAACCTCAAGCACTTTAACCCTGAGTAACCAACCAACCATCAGTCAAGAAATTTTAAATTCTCTTTACATGCTATCATCCCCATATTCACCTTCAATGAATCAATTACAATCAGCTCTAGGTAAAACAATACAGAAACAAGATAATTTCATAAACAGAACAAACTCCCCTTTCAGCAACATCATATAATGCAACCTGGGTCACCTGCAGGTTTTCTCGCTCAAGCGATGCACTACTCGCTCGAGCGAGAATTGACCATAGCTAAACGTCCAATGCAGTTAGCCACATAATGCAACCTGGGTCACCACATATTTCAATCACTTCTCGCTCAAGCGAAATTACCATCGCTTGAGCTAGAATTTACCCGAGATTTTAGATAGCGGTTGTAGAATTGACCGCTATTAAAAGTATATTTTACATAGCGGTTAACGTGGAACCGCTATCTAAAATATATTTTTAATAGCGGTTATTTCTAGAACAGCTATCTAAACCCAAGTTGCATTATTTCGCTAAATGTCCAACGCAGTTAGCCACATAACGCAACTTGGGTCACCACATATTTTAATCACTTATCGCTCAAGCGAAATATCTGTCGCTTGAGCGATAGTTGACCAGAGATAACTGCGTTCTTACGGATTTCCTCGCTCAAGCGAATGGTTTATTCGCTTGAGCAAGAGTTCATTGCGCGAAATAATATTATTTTAATACGTGAATAGTAAACAGTTGCGCAAAATAATATTATTTTATTACGTGAACGAGTAAATAGTCTTAGTTGTGTAAATAAAGTTGCAGAGGTGCTTATTTTGAAAAATATTTTAAAAAACAGTATTATTTATAAAAAAAAAAGCAGGATTTTGGAGTTGAAATGTTCAGGTGTCTCAAAAGTAAATAGCTTAGTGATAGTCAAATTTCTCACAGATTTATCTTACATGAATTTTATTTAATTCACAAATTCAATATATAAATTATAAATATAATAATATTATATTATAGACGGTAATTTCTAAATTATAAAAACCAAATCACAATTCTGTAATAACAAAAGGTAGCGTTTAATTAAGTTGATTATAACAACTCGTCAGCTCCATTCCCCATATCCGTTTCCACTTCACTCTCTCTATCATTGGGCCACGTGTCTTATTTTATCATTCACATGTCACATGTCACATGTCATGTCATATGTCCAAAGTCATATCACATGTCATGCCTTTCATATTCCTGCTAAAAGCTTTGCCCCTACAACCCATTCCGCGGAGCCTCTGTTTCTAGCTGCTTCCGACTTCCTTTTTCCTTCATTTATTTTATCCATACAATTTAACTATTTAGTTTAAAAAGTTATTAAGATTTAAAAAAAAATAAAACTGTGATAAAATCAAATCTCAACTTCAAATAATATCTTATTCTACAATTTTTTATTCTATTATTTCAGAAAAAGTTAAACTATACTTTATTGTATAATTATATAGTAAATCCAAAGTTTTAAAATAAGATTAGAAGTAAAATTTCACTAAAAATAAAATTATTTAAATTCGTCAACTGTTAAGGGACTGACTTAAATAAATGATTTTAAATAATTTTTTAATAATAAAAACATTTAATACTGTATTGTTTATAAATGAAAATAGAGATAGTATCATAACCATTATTAATATTTTTTTTAATAATCAAATGTATAATTTTATTTTAATGATTTAAATCTTATTTAATATGAAATTCTAAATATTATTAAAAGATAACACATAGTACTTTAAGTACATTTTATGCTATTAAAACTCCACAAAAATAATCCCTGATAAAAAAAATGCAATGATGCAACCATGTAGGAATTTTGATGGCTATTTTACTACTAAGAAAGCATTAATGAAAATTAAAATATCTATACTTTCTTAAAAATATAAAATATATTTAATATTTATCACAGAAAGGAAGAAGGGTGTTTAGAAGATTCTTTATTATGTTATGGTTTACTGAAGTATTATCACATTATTTATTTAATAGTTTTATAATGTTTAGGAATGTGTTGAAACTGGATTTAAAAATAAGTGTTAAAATTAATTATGAAGATAAAAAAATGCGAGGCACATGCAGAGCCAGCTCATTATCGCTTTTTTATCTTTAAAAAACTACCGAGATGCTCGCAGTAGAAAATGTTAATAATATTTTATTCGTCTATTTTTAATTTTTTTATTAAATGAATTCTTACAAAATAATTTATTTAAACCACTGAATGCGTATTTAACAATGAATTCTCGTGACACGGATAAATAATAAAGTATGTTGTATTAATAGAAATAATTAAAGTGGAGCTTATCTGTCTTAATGAAAACTCCAATTTCAATTAATGAAGTTCTTTTTATGGAACATAGCATATTTGTGACCAAAGTTAATTTTAAAGTCATATTTAATAATTTAAAATTAATTAAATAAAAAAAAAGTCACTGGTTTTGTTGGGGAATTAAAGTACATGCAAGCAATGGTGGCACTAACAAGGTCATCATCTCCAACCAAATTATATGTTGTTTGTTTACAAGCAACATTGTATTAACAAAGAAAACAACGATTACATTGTTAAATGGAATAAATTGGAAAGTTTCTCTTGGCGTGTTCTTTTCATCTTCATCATCACAGTTTACAAGTCATGACAAGTGGATTGATTCCTTTCTTTTTGGTAATGTAAATTGAAAATTTCTACTTCAAATTTAAGAACCTACTCGCCCAAATCTTTAGGTAAATGACAGATAGATAAACATTATTAAAAAAAAATGAAGAGGGGACCACAGATATTATAGAGAAGAATGAAGGAACATATGTGGCAACTACACCAGAATTTGATCCCTTCACCATTGGTAGCACCTCCCCTCTTCACCAGACACCACCAGTTCACTGTTTCCCTTCACGATTCTCAACCTGTTCTTCTTTTCATCTCTCTCTCTCTTTTGTTCTTCATCCTCCCAAAAATGTCCCATCCTTTTCACCTTTTCCAATTTTATTTTTATCACTTCAAAGTTCTAACTACTAATATAGTATAGAGAGATATTTGGACACGCGCGGGGTTCAGATAAAAATCCGTGTCACTGTTTCTGAGTGGTTCTGCTAAAGCTGTTGCCACATATTCTTATCTTCTTCCCGATTGTTACTTTTGTCGTTTTCATCACATGTGTTTATCTCATAATGCCTTTCCTCTCCACCTTGCATTTGCATGTCTTTTCACAACTAGTCATAGTAATTAGCAATCCTCGTTGCCACACTTTCCAAACTCTTTTCACAAAATTTTTCATTTATATGTTTTTCTCACAGCTTCTAATAATTCGGTTGGGTTAGGTTAGACCCTTCTCTGCTTTCAGCTTAATTTATTAGCCCATCACTTTCTCGCTACTGTTTATGTATTTGTATTATTGTGATACGATTATTGTATTGTATAAGAAAGTATGTGGGTCACAACTTTTTTTCATTTATTTTATGACGCTATTGTGGCTGCTGGAGCATATATGATGATAAGCTGATTTCTTTTTGTGTATCGTGTCCTTTCATGAGTCTCTGTATGAGTGTGGCTTTGATAAATTCTGATGGAAACTTTGCATTAATTTTGCAGTTGCAAGGCTGACAAGGGTGGACCCACAAAAGGTTTTAAGGAGACGGGTGAAAATAGTGATGTGTTTTTTTTTTTTTAATTTTCCTTTCCTTGAAGTGGTTGAAGGACGCACAAGTTGAAGAAGCTAACTGTGGATCACTGTACGAGTTAGAGTAGTCCATGAGGAAAAGTGTTACTGGGGAAGAAGCTTTTGGAATAAATAAAGAATCGTTGTGAGGAAAGTGAAATGGAACCTCTGAATCAGAAGTCTATTGAGAGAGTGGTTTCGCAGAAAGCCTTGCAAATGGGAAGCTCGTTTCCTTGCCAAATCTGTGTGGTGGGATTTCTCTGTGGAGTATGCCTCACCTCTCTGTTCTTGGCTGCTTTGACTTCCTTTGGCACCTTTCAGTTTGGTCCCATTTTATTTTCAACCATGTCAATGGCTAATTCATCAGGGAATTCAACTTTTTCCGATGGTATCAGTAAGTCAATTTCCATCTCTTCCCTTTGATTTGAAACACTTCTGGTTTATTCCTTATTTTTTTATGGAAATGTGGTTGTGGATGCAGGGTCATCTTCCTCTATTATCATATAACTATTGCTCTGTAGGTAGAACATGGCCTATTCCAGAAATTTTGAAACTGGGTTGTGAAAAATTACCGTATTTAATTAAAAACTTAGAACACAGTAAATAGAAAAAGGAGGGAGGGAAGGGGAAACGAGTTTTATTTCTCCTTCTTTCTTTTTTTTTTCATTTGTGTTTCTTATTTTCCTTTTCCTCTTTTATTGAAGAAAAATAACAGAGTTTATCATGAGTTCCAAACTTTTTTAAAGCTTGATGTATTCAAGGACGTTTATCTGCGAAGCGAACTTGATGAGAACGGGTTAGGCTTGGCCACGAAGCAACTTTAAAGGATACTTTAACTAATAATCACTTTCTTTACGTTAAGCATACTCTATTAACCATTATTTTTTACTTGGACTGCATATTTTGCAGTGTCAGTGTATACCCTGTTTTGCGTAATCAGCATTGAAATTATGACATGCTTGAAATAACTATTCTTAGCACAACGAGACACGTAGAACTGATCCCAATGATGTGATAATACTGTGACCAATCTGATTGATTATGATGAAAAGATAAAATAAATTTAACACCGGATTGTGTTTTGTTTCTTTTCTTAGACACGATTACTCGTTCGGACTGCCATTTCAAGCTTAAGGAAACTGAGAGATTATGGGATTCTAAAAGCAGCAGAGAACGAGATAACGAAGAGAAAAGCAGCAGAGAACGAGATAACGAAGAGAAAGTCTCGTTGCTTTATTCATCTTGGAGTACTGTGTTGAATGAATCCACGGGCGGTGGTAAAGAGTACTTGCAAAAACAAGGAATTAGTGAGTCCAGTTTGCCTAATGCCCCCCATTTGGAAAACTGCAAGGTAAAAACACAGCTATATGAGTACCTTGATAAGCGTACTGGAACAGATGTTTTCCCACCATGGACAACTTGGAAGGGATCTTTGCAGACATTCCCTGTGTCTGCATTCAATGAGCAGATGCAAAATCTTAGGCATGAAGCGGCATCTGAGGGGGCCTATCCACCATGGGTCTGTTATGAACTATTTCTCTATAGTTTCGGATTCGCCATAAATTACTTTCGCAACCATTACTTTATATTTTGTTATCTTCAAATGTACTAGTGAAGTGATCTTAGTTTCCATAACAATCATCTTTTCATAATCAATTATTGTTTACATAGTTTTTTGTTTCTTAAACACATTTCTTTTTCCACACAGAAAAATATAACATTTAGGAGTTTCCTCCCTATTGTCCAGCTCTATATTTTTCCTTTAATGCATGGTTACTGGTTCCCACGTTTAGGATATAATTATTAATAGAAAAACAGCGTATAGAAGTTAAAATAACATTTCGTGGTTAAAAATCTAGATGGAATATTGTCAGGTTTATTGATATTGAACCTTTTGCAGATTGCAGGGTCAGATGAAGAAAACTACCCCTTGACTAGAAAAGTGCAGCGTGACCTTTGGATCCATCAGCATCCCTTAAACTGCAGTAGCCCAGATATCAAGTTTCTCCTTACTGACTGGGAAAGATTATCTGGATTTGGTATTGGAGCTCAGATTGCTGGGATGACTGGGCTTCTTGCTATTGCAATCAACGAAGGAAGAGTCCTTGTCACTAACTATTACAACAGAGCTGACCATGGGGGTTGTAAAGGTATATTTGCTGTGAAAAAAACCATGTTATGACTTATGCAGTATCTGTTCTAGTTGTAACAACCAATGTGCAATGTTAACTTCTGCTCTCAACAAAAGTCTCCAAGAGTATGATGATATTACAAGTGAACTTTCTTTTATATGTAGGGTCTTCCCGGTCTAGTTGGAGTTGTTACTTCTTCCCTGAAACCTCCCTAGAATGTCGGCAGCGTGCATTTGAACTAATAAAAAGTGAAGATGCGTGGAGTAAGGGAATTGTGACCACAAAGGAAAACTATACAACCAAGCATATATGGGCTGGACCTACTCCCAGGTAACCAAACCTCTTGCAATTGCAATCAGATATTTATGATTTGTTCCATGGTGAGAGTCTGAACTTATCGAAGTTTTATTCTTCCAATGTCAATATCAGAAAGTGGGGGCTTCCGTGGAATTATTTGCAACCCACAACTGATTTAAATGGAACTCTGTTAGCTTCTCATAGGAAAATGGATAGACGGTGGTGGAGAGCACAGGTACCTGTCAGACTTGTAGAAAAGAAGTTAGGTAACGTCCTCGGTTTATCAGTAGTTCATGACTTGATCTTGTTGCCATAAATATTCTTTTCAGGCAGTACGTTACTTAATGAGGTTCCCAACCGAATACACATGCAATTTAATGAATGAGGCCCGCCATGTTAGCTTTGGAAAATTAGCAGCAAAAATTGTTCTCGAAAGTTTTGCTTGGGATTGGCCAAAGGTTTGAACAATTTTCTTTATTTGATACGGAAAATTTTTGAAGTATATATGAATCATGTTTTTCATCTGAACACTGGAAGAATAAAAATAGGCAATATTAGAAAGTTTACCAAATTTTGTTTCAAGTTACTCTCAGTGATAGATAAAATGGTAGTATTATATTTTTCATAGAAATGTATTCATGAAAATTAATTTCCTTTACTCCTTTGTCTCAGGAAAGTAGAGCCAAGACAAGGTCTGATGATATTGATGAATACGTGTGGTCCAACCACAAGCCATGGGTCCCTTGGCCTCTTCTAAGTATGCATGTAAGAATGGGAGACAAGGCATGTGAAATGAAGGTAGTTGGATTTGAAGAATACATGCAGCTTGCGGATCGGATTCGGAGGCACTTCCCTCACCTTAATAACATTTGGCTGTCCACTGAGATGCAGGTAATGGTTGTTTGTTGCCGGACACAGCTTTGTAATTGCTAATTATTTGGACACATCTGACATTAGAAGACTAATTTGATTCAGGAAGTGATTGACAAGACCAGAGAATATTCTCATTGGAACTTTTACTATACAAAGGTAAGACGCCAAGTTAGGACTAACATGTCCATGGCTGACTACGAAGCCAGCCTGGGTAGGGAGACCAGCACAAATTATCCACTTGTTAATTTCTTGATGGCTGCTGACTCAGATTTTTATGTTGGGGCATTGGGTTCTAGCTGGTCCTTTCTTATAGATGGAATGAGAAATACTGGGGGAAAGGTAATGGCTGGGTACTTGACTGTCAACAAAGACAGATTTTGGTAGTTATGTTTGTAAATTAGATCATCACTGGGTGCCATATTATATGATTCTTTGTATGTAAAGTTATTGTACATATGGAAAAATAAAAACAATACCATCTCTAATTTATAGTGATGTCGAAAGAATCAAAATGATTGCACCTTGTGTTTCCAGTACGTTATTTCTTGCCTAGTTTTGTTGTTGTGTTTCATGCGGAGGTATGGAATATTTCCATGATCAAATTTTACTTGTAGGAAAAACAGTGGGCGTATATTTTGACTACTTTAAGCTATATGTATAACCACCAATAACTGACATATTCAACACGAAATATTTAATTCGGTTTCCTCGTGAAACTCCCAAAATTATAAAATCTTGCATCCTTCTGAAAATTTATCAGAATTATGCGCGTATCTGAGCAGGTTTTTTTTTTCTTTCATTTTCGGTCCAAAGATAATTAAAATTGGTTATCTATAATAGGATAAGAAAACTGATGGAGTTTCAATAAAAAAAATTATAACTTTTAAATCAAAATATATGTAGAATATCTTTTACCTCATACAGAAATATGGATACAAGAAAAAGAAGCGAACACAGAATAATATACATGTTATATATTTTTTTTAATTAGTATCAACTACTAAAACTTGAAAGTGAAAAAGAAAAACTATTTAAATCTTAGTTTTGTCCATTAAAAACTATCAAACTTTGTTACCGGCTTACTGGTAGACGTGTATCTACCTATAAAGATTTCCGTGTGTACTCGATGATTTCTTTAGACTACAAAATGTTTATCAGGAATTTAGGATTAGCACTTTGATGCAAAGAAAAGAAAAACAAAGAACTATTATCAAAGTAAAAAAATATGTAAAAAAATAAAAGACTATGAAATTGCAAAAAGAAGAGGTTCTTGTATTCAATGATGTAGGTACAAATTTCAACAAATTTTACTAGGCCATAGTCAGTTCAAAAGAATAGCCAAAACTTCATGAACGAACAGTGAAAACACAAATACCACTCACAAGAATTCAAAATCAATAATCAGGAATTCAGATGTACATACAAAATAGGTAATCTATCTTGGGCAAAATCAGAATGGAGCCAAGTGATTGAAGGCCTAATAGACTCTTCCTCTTCGTTTTCTCTTCAAAATGACAATACAATTATTTCCTGATGATGAAAACTGTTCATAATCCAATATCGCGAAAGGGGAAAAACATAGGGGCACCCTTTTCTTAAGGAGTAACAATAGATCGCCCAAAATGATTCTGTAAATTCTTGGCTAGATCATCCAATGTGAAAAGTAAAGTCAGCCGTGCCCAATGTTTCATATGCTTTCTCTGACAACGATCATCAAGGCAGCAATTAGAGAGATACAATTCTATTAGTATTCTTCCACGTCCTCACCCCCTAGTTGTAATCCATCTCCTCCTTTGGCGGCTGTCTGCTTCTTATGTTTCTTATTTTTAGCTCTCTTTGCCTTCATACGGCGTTTCCTCTCATTGGCATCCACCCATTTGTAGTCCGAAGGTATACTGAAAGGGTCGATTTCATCCCTATATCTATGACTATCAGAATCATTGGACTGTGTACCTCGACTTCCTTTCATCCATGAAATCCACGACGTAGACCCTTCTGATTCCTTGGATTTGGCATCCTGGAAGTATGCTGGGCTGGAGAGTGGAGTTGAAAACTCCTCTGCTGGCTGAAGCTCCTCAAATTTCGTAAAGGTGACAAGGACTCGTATAGTAGGAACTATAGGTATAGCCACCTGCATAGCAGTAAGAATAACCAGGGGCATATGAAAAAAATGCATTGATGCAATGTATGCCGCAACAGAGAAACAGGAAAATAATGTCGTTTTGTAAGGGCACTAGATATGAACAATTATATGATAAATAAATTAGTTATGTATACGAAATATTAATGTTATGCAATACACATGACATGTGTGACATATTAACTAGCATATTGTTCATATATATCAATATACACTTTACATGTTTAAAACTGTTCCTAAAATGTTCAGAAAGGACAAGGCGGCATTCAGTATTTTCATTCGAGTAGTCATTACAACAATTGTATTTAGAAGTGGCATTCTTAGTGTTGATGTCCGTTACATTTAGAAAACCAGTATGAATCCCCTCTTGGGAATGCTAGTGTATTCATATCTAGAAGAAAAATCTGGAATGAACAACAGAAAAGAAACTAGCGCAATTTCAATAAGTTTAAGGCAACAATATGTAATTTGCTTTGCAATATATGGTTCTGCTGCTTCAGCAAAAGAGATGAAAGAACTGTATATCTTCAGAAATTTATCCGCAGAAGGGAAACTATGTGTCAGCCTAAAGAATGCTGGGCTAAGGCAGGGACAAAAATCTCATTCTTCGAAGTGTTCAATTAGGACAAATATCCAAAGAAAAAGAAATCTAAAAACTCAGATAATGATGCCATGAACTTCAAACCACATATTTGGCAATAGAATGATGATAGTATATCTCCAGACAGCGATAATTTTATTCATCAATCACTATTGCGTCATCTACTCATCAACTGGATACAAAAGAAAAATGTCTAGCACCCACTTGTGACAGCAAGAGAAGAATCCGTAACGTAAGCAAAATTAAAGAAAACCTGGTCCCGAAACCCAAAAACAAATATCTTTTAAGAGGAAGTTACCTTAAACAAATGCCTACTTTTGGTCCTCCAAAAGTATCAATAGTGTAACCACAAGAGTGCAGAGCAAAGCAACAGAGAAAAAATAAGTACAGAAGGTTGAGAATATGATGATATATGGGTTACCTTAACAGGAAAGGTTCCATGAGGAAGTTTAGTCGTCAAAAGTTCTCTGAGTCTCCTAATAGCCTTAACCTTGTTTGCTAAGATGTCAAGCAAGGGCAGAAGTTCGTCTGTTTTCAAAGGAAAGTCCGGTGTCAACCACAAGACAGGTCTTAAGCCCTTTTTGTACTCACTCTCATTCTTAGACTCATTAACTCCTCCTTTCTTCTTTTTCCTCTTGAAGTTTTTATCCTTCACAACATCAGGTTGTGGCTTTTGCGGATCACCCGAAAGCTTCTTCGCAGACTTAAAATCCTCAAGCTCCTCACCGCCGCCAGCCTTCATGTTTTTCTTGTTCCAACCAAACCAGCTCTTCTTCTCTTTAGCCCCACCATTGGCTTCAGAATAGGACGCTGCTGAACCATTCTCATGACCATCAAACCCTCCTCCAGGCTCCTCCTCCTGACAAATACCATCAGAGTTTCCCATCCGCAGCGCCGAATCCAACTGCATTTTTTCCTCAGCGGTCAACACATCATCATACTCATCATTATTCTCTCCATTCACCATACTCTCTCCATCATCCACAGCAAAAAGCTCCTCATCAGTCATAGCACCCGGCACCCTCCTCGACTTGACACTCACCATGACATGAAGCATGTCATAAACCTTAGCCTTCCAATATCCCACCATCTCAGTCTTCTCCTGTCGCCGCCAATTCAAATGGGGAACAAGCTCCGCCTGAGTAACATCAATACCGGGTCTATACATATTAGTCTGAGACATCAAAGAAACTTCATGATTAACCTCAGCTTCCGTTGGCTGCGTACCAGCTCCCTCCAAAGCATTGGTAACCTCCTTCTCCTTGTGAGAAAGCGCAAGCAAAGAACCCGGTGGTAGGTTCAAATTCCCATCCTCGGAAGCATAACCCTCTCCGAGGAACAAAAAGGTTTGGTCGGAACGCTGGATGCGGAATCCGTCGAAGCCAGCCAGGGTCATATCAGCGCGGAGGTTGGAACCGCGCTTCCAAATACGGTAGGTGTCGGAAGGGGCAATGCGGCCAATGAAGGGAATGACGGAGCTCTCGAAATGGAAAGATATCTCCATGTAGAAGTCGCGGATTCGAGCAGCGGAAGCCACAATTCGGGGAAGTCTGCGGCACCATTTGGCCCACGCAAGAGGCTGGTAGTGGCGCGCGATGATCACCGCAATGGCTTCCTCTCTAGTGCACACGGCTTCTTGGAGCGCACTCCAACCGTGCTCGTTCTGAAGACTCCAATCCGCACCAGCACACATGAGAATCTCGGCGGAGACAGCGTCTCTGAGACGCACCGCCAGGTGGAGAGGGGTTTCTCTTCCCGGAACGTCGCGGCGGTCGATAACCGCGGACACCTGGTCGGCTTTGAGCTCCGCCGCGAGCGATTCAGCTTCAGTGTTGACCTCACCGGCTTTGGCGAGTCGAGGAATGGAGGAAACGAGGTGGCGCAGTGCGGCATGGTCACGCCTCGCTACTGCCACGTGTGCAGGACTGTGCGCGTATTTCGATATATCCTCCATCTGATTTCTCTCTCTGTCTCTAAGCAGCTGCTGCTGCTGCTGCTATCATCACTCGAAAAAGCAAAAAGCAAATCGATTGAAGATAGGGATCGGTTTCGGCTCCAAATCGTAGCTCCACGAAGCTGGATTGAAATGAGTGGAAAGAAGCAGTGGCGGAGGAAGATTTGAATTAAGGACAGTGAAATTGTGGATTTGAGGTAGTGAGGAAAGGAGGAAAAAAAGTGGAGAAGTGGGGGATTTGGATTCCGTGATGAGAGTGAGGAGCGTGAATTATGGGAAGAGATGGGGGAAGATAAGGAAGAGTAGAAGAAAATAGGTGATAACGAAAGGGTGGGGAATTGAAAGAGAGCGATTAGGGTTGAATTGAGGTAGAGAGAGAAAGAGATTGGATCTATAAGTGAGAGATAGAGAGAGGAGAGGTTAATGCTGACACACCCAACTCAAAAGCACATGAAGGCAGCCAACACCGTCTCACACTGCCAAAGAGATCAGAGATGGCATCCTTGCTCCCTCCCTCTCTCTCTACTTATTATTACTGTCTCTCTGCCCTCCCCCCGTTCTATAATTCTCCATTTCTATTATCCTTTTCTCAGTCACCGGTCACTCTTGCCCCACCTTTGCTTTTACATTTCCTGCCTTAATTAATTACGCTTTATTATAATAAATGCTTCTCTTCTGTTGGCCTTGCCTTAGCAGCAGCAGCAGCAGCATCATATTCATATTCCAAACAACTCATTTAATCAATTTATCAAATCCACACCATTTTTCTAACCTTGCAATTTCAACAACTCTTCTTTCATACTTCAAATTTTTTACTTATAAGCTGCCTTTAAGATTGCTGATTTATCTGCTATAAGCTGAAGTCCAATCAAGTCACCACCAACTTCAAAATCATGGAACTGACACTTAATTTTTGCTAAAATATCACTCACTTGGTTTATAAATTAACTCTTTAAGTTTGTTGATAGATGTCTAATTTCTGTATATCAAAGAACTTTATACTACTACAGTAATCGCTGTGATTCAAAATATATTTGTCTTCTACCGTTGAAAATTATCCTTCACGCAAAATATATATAGTTCTCAGTTTATACGATTGTATTGAATATGAAGACTAAGTATCATTCAATATTTAAGATAGGTTGGGATAACAAATTTTTCATAAATATTATAAAAAAAATAAAAAGTACAGAAACTTTTCTATGAGATAAAATTTATTATTTATAAATTAATAATATATTTTAAAAATTCAAATGGTAAAAAAAAATCAAATTTGCTTAAAAAAACTAATCTTAACTTAAAAATTATTTAATTTATTTAATTTATTAAAGTCATTTGGATAAGCTTATATTAAAAATATTATAAAAAAAAATATAAGATTTGATATGTTTTTTATTTTATTTTTTATAAATTCTACTTTTAATTCAGAAAGAAAAAATGACAGGTCTTAATTCCTATTTTTCTAATTTTAGTTTATGTCATTAAATACTATTATTAAGTCCTAAAACCATATAATTTATTATATTTAATTTTTTTTCTAAACTTAGTAGTTTTAATTTACTAAATATTGTTTATCACGTGAATCGATAAATAAAACTTTAAAAATTTTGAAGAAAAAAATAAAATATTTTAAAAAATGTTGAGAAATAAATAATATTTTTGAAAAAGTAGTAAAAAAATATAATTTACCTAAATAAAATAATTTTAAATATCACGTTAAACAAATAAACGAACATAATTATATTAATTGTTACTATAAGAAAATGAAATAAAAAGTTATTTTTCATATATATTATAGTAAAGTTAAATAGATTTTTTTTTCAGTATAATTGAATTAATAATGCATTCACGATGGGACTCGAACCCACAATCTCCCGCTCCGGAGGCGAGCACCTTATCCATTAGGCCACGCAAACTAAACCTGAAGCTTGCTCATTGTGTTTTATTTTTTCTAAATAACAATTTTTTAACATACACTTAATAAAAAATATGTTATTTATGATAGTATCTAAAATAAATGTGTCATAATTACCCTTTCAAATTTATTAAGTTAGCTTGTCCAAATGATTTTGTTTAAGTTAATTTAGTAAATTTGAAGAGACAATCCAAGAACATTGAGTAACATAATAAATAGTAAAATGATGTCTTGAATAACTTGTTGCTTAAATAAAAAATCACATAAATTAATTATATATATATATATATATATATTTGAACAATAATTATTTATTACATTTTAATTAACATGCCAGTGTTAAATAAAATGGTTTAATAAAATATAAGCTATTTTTTATAGACATAAATTTTTATATTTAATTATCTTACAAAAACGTAAAATTTAATGTTTGATAAAATTTACTTTAATAATAAGTTATTTATGTGTTAATGACTAATTTTTCAATTATATTTCTCATTTTATATATATTATCAGATCATGTGAGATTAAAAATATAATTGTTTTTAAGATGATAACAATCAATATTTTATCATTTTTGTTTTTGTGACAAGTATTTTCTATTTCAAATAAATAATTTATTTTAAGCAGGCTTTTTTTGTCAAGTATTTTCTATTTCACTGGATTGAATAAATAGATAGTTTATTTTAAGTCAATTCTTATACGTTTTTGTTGTGAAATGTAATGAAACAACAATCCCATTGTAAGTGATTCATTTAATATGCGTATGCCTTAATTCTTACAGTTGTGAAGGTCATGAAGACAATGTGCTTATAAAAGTATTTATAATTTTTCATATAATATATTTGTTAGTGGGATAAAAAAAAAGTTTTAAAAACATTTTTTTCAATATTAACTTTTGATGGGTTGATTAAAAATTTTTAAAATAATCGATTATAATTTTAAAATAATCAAATATTTAAAATTATGATCAATGATTTCTCTCTCGCTCAAGCGATAAATCTATCGCTTGAGCGAAGAGACCTGAAACTAATGAGTAATCTCGGGGTTTTCGCTCGAGCGATGGGTAATATCGCTCGAGCAAGAAGTGATTAAAATATGTGATGACTTAAGTTACATTATGTGTGAATAACTGCGTTGGACCTTTAGCCGGTGGTCAATTCTCACTCAAGCGATGGACAATTTTGTTCGAGCGAGAAGTGATTGACTAACTACGTTGGACCTTTAGTCTGTGGTCAATTCTCGCTCAAGCGAGAAATTCATCGCTTGAGCGAGGAAATTTATAATCTATTATAATTTAAACTAATCGATCATAATTTTAAAATAATCGAATATTTAAAATTATGATTAATTATTTCTCTCGCTCAAACGATTTATCGTTTGAGCGAGAGACCTAAAACTAATGGGTAATCTCAGGGTTTTTTCGCTCAAGTGATGGGTAATTTCGTTCGAGTAATAAGTGATTGAAATATGTGGTGACCCAAGTTGCATTATGTGACTAACCGTGTTGGACCTTTAACCTGTAGTCAATCCTCGCTCAAGGGATGAGTAATTTCGCTCAAACAAAAAGTGATTGGCTAAGCTGCGTTGGATCTTTAGCTCTGTGGTCAATTCTCACTCAAGCGAAAAGTTTATCGTTTGAGCGAAGAAATTTATAATCAATTATAATTTAAATTAATCGATCATAATTTTAAAATAATCGAATATTTAAAATTATGATGGATACTAAATTATGATAAAATAATCGAATATTTAAAACCAAGTACACTATGTTATTCATGATAGATACTAGATTATGATAAAATAAATATGTCATAATTACCCTTCAAAATTTTAAAGTTAGCTTACCCAACTGATTTTGTTTAAAACTAAAATTAATGTCAACACTTTAATATGTAGTAAATTTGAAGAAACAATCCAAAAACATTGAGTAACATAATAAATAGTAAAGTGATGTCTTGCATAACTTGTTAATAAAATAAAAATTCACATAAATTAATTATATATATATATATTTATTTATTTGAATAATAATTATTTAGTTGTGTTTTAATTAACATGCCAGCCAATCCTAAATAAAATGGTTTAATAAATTATAAGTTATTTTTTATAGACGAAGAATTTTTATATACTTAATTATCTTATAAAAACGTAAAGTTTAATGTTTGAAAAAATTTACTTTAATAATAAGTTATTTTATGTGTTAATGACTAATTTTTCAATTATATTCCTAAATATGTAAAATTAAAAATATAATTGTTTAAGATGATATTTTTAATTTAAAACAATTAATATTTTATTATTTTTGTTTTTATCACAAGTATTTTCTAATTTCACTTGATTGAATAAATAGATAATAAATAGTTTATTTTAAACAAATTCTTATAGATCTTTTTTGTGAAATGTAATGAAACAACAATCCCATATTAAATGATTCATTTACTATGTGTATGTGTATGCCTTAATTTTAAAATGCCTTAATTTTAAAGTTGTGAAGGTCATGAAGACAATGTGCTTATAAAAGTATTTATAATTTTTCATATAATATATTTGTTAGTGGGATAAAAAAAAAGTTTTAAAAACATTTTTTTCAATATTAACTTTTGGTGGGTTGATTAAAAAATTTTAAAAATTAACCCAATCCAACAATGTATTTAAAAGTTAAATTTAAATCAAGGTTAGTTTTTTTATGTGTTTTGCAGTTTCAATGGATTTTATGTATTGGGCTATCACCTTCTTGGGTTTTATCATTCAAAGAACTACATTGGATCAAACCTAACCGGTTAATTTTACGGCTCAAAATGACACACTCGACTCTCGATAACGCCCCTTGCACGAATTGCACGAAATCTTTTACAGGAAAAACAGTTAATTAGAAGGATATTGAATTAGTTAGTTCTGTTGCTGAAACAAAACTCTATAAATCTTCTTATTTGTTAGTAATTTTTTGGAATAATAAAATTCTTTTGTAAACATTCAGATTTCAATATATTGAGTTTTGGATTCCTTTCCATGGAACATTACTTCCAACCACATTCCGCCATGGCCGATAACACAATAACACAAACCCAGCTGCGAGAATTCGAAGAACGTGTCAATTCCAAGATTCGTGATATGTATTCAACAATTGAAGAAAGAGTCATGACGCTAGGCGCTACTCTGCAACAGCAAATTTGGCGTTTTGATGAAGTTTGCGAAGAACTTATGAAATTGAGGCAGAAAGGTTCTGTAACCGATTACCACACTGAGTTTGATGCCATCGTGTCAAGAATCGAGTTGTTCGAGTTGACAGAGGCTTACCAATTGAGTTGCTTCCTTGGTGGCTTGAAGAAGAATGTTCAAATGATGGTGAGGATCTTCAAACCTAAGACTGTGATGAAAGCCTTTTCTGTGATGAACCTTTCACATATACCCATGGCTTAACCCACAAGAAACTGCAAATCCATGTGATGGAGGTGGGAGAAGACCGACAGAAAAAATAGTTAATTAAAAGGATATTGAGTTAGTTAGTTCTGTTGCTGAAACAGAATTCTATAAATAAGCAATTTTTCTCTTTTGTTAGTAATTTTTTTGGAATAATAAATTCTCTTGTAACCATTCAGATTTCAATATATTGAGTTTCGGATTCCATTCTTTCCCTGAAACCCTACCTCTCTGTTCTCTTCGATTTCTATTGATTCTCTTTGAAAACCCTATCAATTCTTCAAATCCTTATTCAAATTTTAATTGCAAGTCTGATTTATTTTCGTCGGGTGAGTTTTGCAAGTCTGATTTATTCTAGTGCAGAGACAACACAAAGTTTGAAAAGTTGGTCTTTCAGTATTCTAGTGCATGTTGGTTTTTCAGTATTCTAGTGCATGTTGGTTTTTCAGTATTCTAGTGCATGTTGGACTTTCAGTATTCTTTGAATTAAACTTGTTCTTTCTCGTTAATTCGTTAAGCTGTTACTTAGGTGCATCAACCGTAAAGATGTTGAATAAATTGAGTACATAACTTTAGGATAACAGTAAAGATGTTGAATAAATTGAGTACGATTAAGGCCAAGAGGGTAACCATCCCTCCGTGGTCAGAACCCTCTGGCTGGGTCTCAATGAAATCTTAACACCCATAAGACTAAGAGGGTAACCATCCCTCAAAAATTTGTTCGAGAACCTTCCACTTATAAGGTCTCTGAGAGAGACCTCTGGACTTGTTACAAATTTTGATTAACTTGTAGGATTTTGATTAAGTTGGTGTTGGGTGTCAGGCCTATGGATTACATGAGTAAGCTGGTGTTGGGTGCCAGGCCTATGGATTACATGAGTGAGAGTGTGGATTACATGAGTAAGCTGGTGTTGGGTGCCAGGCCTATGGATTACATGAGTGAGAGTGTGGATTACATGAGTAAGCTGGTGTTGGGTGCCAGGCCTATGGATTACATGAGTGAGAGTGTGCAGTTGGTTTAATAAAGTTCATGCACAGAAGGATTGCAAAATTAAACACCGAAGATGAGATCCTGAAAGCTGCTGTTATGAAATATGGTAAAAACCAGTGGGCTCGAATATCTTCTTGTTCGCAAATCTACCTGTTAAAAAAGTAGTTTTAGATCAAGAGGGGGGTGAATTGATCTTTGAAAGTTTTTCGCAAATAACAGATTATCTAATTCGAAAATTAAGTTTACAGATCTGTTCTTGAATCTCAAAGCAATCAATCAAAATAATGCAGCAACAGAATTTAAAGGAGAGAAAGGTTAAGAAAGATATCACCGGTATTTTATACTGGTTCACCCAATACCAGGGCTACGTCTAGTCTCCAGCCAAATTCCAGCTGGGTTCCACTAGATTAAATGTTTTACAGATTCAACAATCTTACACCTAATCTATCACAAGAACCAAATTCCAGTTCCTGCACTCAACCTCTCACCAAGAACCAAATTCCAGTTCTTGATAACCTCTACAACCAAATTCCAGCTGCAGAGAAACCAGTGCCCAAATTCCAGGCACCAAACAATACAAACGAATGAAAAAGAATTGACAAAGAAGAAACTAGAAAGCTCAAACCAGTTTATGCTATTCTGCAGTGAGTTTCTTCTTTAAAGAAAAGCAATATGCCTCAAGAAAGATTTTTAAAGAACTTCTCAAAAACTGCCGCGAATCTTTCTTGAAAAGAGTGCTAAAGTTGCTTGATTGATTGCTCAAGGATATGTAAAAACTGATGTGTAAAAAGTTTCAAGCAACTCTCATTTTAAAGAGTAATTTCAAAACTGCTGCATTTATTAATCTGTTAAAAGTTTGTTTTAATCTGTTGAAATAGCCGTTTCAATCTGTTAAAAGTCCTTTCAATCCATTAATACGTTCTTGATTCTTTAACAGATTTGTTTTAGCTGATACGACAACGTTTATATCAGTTAAAACATTTTATAAAAACTTTCTAAGTTTGATTCAATCGATTGTTTCGTGTTTTAATCGATTGATATACTGCAAAACTTTCTTATAAAACTTTTCAAGTTATTTTAACTGATAAAAATAGGTTTTAACCGATTAAAAATCTGTACATAATTTTTCCAAGTTGTTTTAATCGGTTGAAACGTGTTTTAATCGATTAAAATACTTCTGATCGGTCATAACTAAATTCTGATCGATCATAACTGATTCTGATCGGTCATAATTGTATTCTGATCGATCATCCTGACCCTTTAAGTATTTTAATCGATTGAAACGTGTTTTAATCGATTGAAAATATTCTGATCGCTCATAATTCAAATCTGATCGATCACATCTGATTCTGATCGGTCATATTTGTATTCTGATCGATCATAATGGGTTCTAAATGGTTTTAATCGATTAAAATCAAGTTGTATCGATTAAAATACTGTAAAAACACTTCTTTGAACATTCTAAGTGATTTTAATCGGTTCTTTCAAAACTATATCAGTTTAAAACATGTTTAAGAAAGCTTTTGTATAAATACTTTGTTTTTAGTTGTTTAAAACGATTTTAGAGGCATTTTGCAAAATCTTTAAGTGAAGAACCTTCATGCAGCAGAAAAGATAAAATGATTTTACCTAAGCATTCTGTAGGCACACTAATCCTTCTACTCTTTTATCTAAGTGACTTGTTGACCGCTGGAAAGTTGACTTTTGACTTTATCTTTGACTTCATCAAATCAATGAGATCTTTGCCAAATTATTTCAATAAGATCTTCATCACTTTCAGTCTCCCCCTATTTGATGAAGACAAACACCATTTTGAAAAAAAACTCTGCAAGAAAAGTCACTTGAAAATACAGATTAGTGAGAAATTAAAAAATGTATTAATGTCCTATTTCTCCCCCTAAATCCTATTTCTCCTCTCTAAAATGTTGCTCCCCTTAAATTAAGAGTTGTTTAAATTGATCCTAAGCAACTATTTCTCCCCCTTTTGACTTCATCAAAAATAGGGAACAGAAGAGAAATAATGAAATGCAAAGGTATTCATCAGTTTGAGTTTTTGAAAATAAAAGGAAATCAATACTTTACTCATGTAAAGATCAATCAAAGTTGATTCAAAATTATCTTCATTAACACGTTTGTAATGAATACAATTAACACGTGTAAAGATAAGGGAATCACGCTTTAGTAGCATGTTACAGGAACAGCCATTAACTAAAGCCTTTAATTTTTCTTTCCAGAGTAATAATCGATTAAAAACAGGACAGAATCGATTAAAATGTTCTTGTTAATGATTTTAATCGATTGAAATAAAATTTTAATCGATTAAAACCTTTAAGAATTTCAAAGATATGAAACATTAGTGCATTTAATCGATTAATTCGACTTTTAATCGATTAAAACAGTAAAGAAAAATGTTGTATAAATTCTTTTAATCGATTTAAAAGATTTTTTATTGATTAAAACAATCAGTTTTGAAAACTAAGTAATGTTTGATGCATATTTTGTAAAACTGATCATCTAGAAGGATGTTTAACAATACTATCAACTACATTGATTAAATCTTAACTAATAGATCCATCAAAATCAGAATAAAATCTTATTTAGCTAATTTAACTGATGTAAGCTAGTTTATAAAGATTTTAATCGATTGATACGAAGTTTAATCGATTATTCTGTTTTGATTTTCCTAAGTAAAATATCAGTGATCTATTTAAATTCTATCTAGGTTTTCCTGATTCGACTTAAACCTACATTATATAAATCAAAGCTAAAAATATTGTTTCTGGTTAATAACCAGTAATATTACAGACCATAAATTGAAATTAGCATCAAAAGAAATAAGATATAAAAGAAAGGTAAGAAGGGACCCTTTTTATCCACCAATATTCAATTATCCCAATTTCCTTGGTTCAGCCCCATATCTTCCAGCTTGGTGTAGATAAATTTGTCCTCACTTCCCTGATTATTTGTGTCAGATATCAAAATTCATGACTCAGTCATTTGATCCCTACCAACTTTAAAAGGCCATAGGCTTCACTTTTTGCTGGAACCAATTTTGCTTTATCAACCATTAAGACACCAACAGCTGTCTCTCCTGTATCAGCAATAGACACAGAAACTTTTCCTGAAAAAGAATCTTTAGCATGGCATTTACTTGTTACTATTGTCTGTATTACAGTCCACGGTTGACCTTACAATGGAATTATCATCTACTACACATTAGAGGCAAAACCATGTACTGACTGACGTACTTTCAGTATCAAATCCCACACAGAATGCACGATACCATAAATCGCATGAATCACAGGTTAATGATGTACCGAGATCAGACTCTCCTTTAATAGTAGCCAACCCATTTCAAACCTTGCAGTCATCACCATTCAAGCAAATAACTGCATTCTTAATGTAGTATGAAGGAAATGATAGCGTGTTATTCCTCCCTTCAAATGGATCAGTCATCATCATCTCTGAGGAATGAATTTTCTTCAACTTTGTTGTTTCCAGTGGTATCATATACTGGAACACATGCATACAAAACAGAACTAGTGATGACAGCAATCCAGAACTTCCCGGTCAATAACCATATCCATACATATTTCATACATCACTATTATCATGGGCATCAAAAAGCATCGTATTCGTCACGAAATTTGCCTTCATTGAGGGAAGGCAGTTTCCTTTGATTTGTAACGTATTACCACGCAGCATTCCATGTAAAGTATTAAGAGAAATGTAGACATCTACAGCTTGAATCATGTCTATGTTGTTGTCAAAATAAAAAACTTTTCCATTCATGGATAACAGTAATAACTTTCCCACATTATTCCACTAGTCTAGTTTCCAATTCAAAGATTTGTTCAGCCTTCGCTTTCCAATCATGAAAATTTGTGCCATTGAAATGAAATTGAATATTCCATAACAGACTACTTGAATCAGACATGTCCGAGACTCATTCGGTATTATTCATGATTGTCTAGCCGCTATTCAAAGCAGTAATGAAAGAAACTAAATTCTCTAATGTATACTATAGTGAATCCAAGGATTTCAAACGGATTTCAAATTTTTTAAATCCAAAGAGACAAAACTGCAATGTTTCAGTTTTAACTGCAATTGTCCCCTTTACCAAAGAACAAAAACACAGATTTCTGGCCATTGGGTGAATCAACTAAACTGATCTTGAGAATATGTTTGACTTGGTCAAAGAAATTATGCAGATTTTGATTATCATAAAAACTTGGAATTTTGAATTTGATTTGCTTACCAATCTTTAATTGGATGTCATAAAACTTATTTACAGAACCTAATTAATCGATTAACTAACTAATTAACCTATTAATTTGATCTTTAATATTAGGTTTGAAACTGCTACAGTGGATTAATCGATTATTTCATAAAAGAATCGATTAGTTTTGTACTGAATGAGAAAAAAAATGATAACAGAATTTAAATCGATTAAAACGAAAATGAATCGATTAAATTTGATACCTTAGTGTTTTTAGTTGATATAAATTCATTTTAATCGATTAAAACAGCTAAACTCAAATCCTGAGAACATTTTAATCGATTAATTCGTCATTTCAATCGATTAAAATGGTACGTGCAGAATTTCTGTAAGTTATTTTAATCGATTAATACTGGTTTATATCAATTAAAACAATCAGTTTAGACAAACAGAACCTGATTCGCAGCTCTGAACTCCAAGGGATTCCCAGACTTTGTCCCTGCAAAACAAATTAAGAATTTTTCTGGTACCCTTTATGATTACTGGGTCCAATTAGGTTATTTGAAATGAATTAATTTTTGGAACCCACTTCATTCTTCCTTTAGGAATAGCATACTTTTTGATTCTACAATATTTTACTGAGTGACCTTTCTTCATGCAGTAAAAACATTTGATTACAGAGTATGATTTCCTACTTACATTTGTTTTTCTGGGTTTCATCCTAGATTTAAAACCTATTCCAGATTTATCAAAAATTAGTTTTTGGGACCCAAGTAAAACATCAAGATTGGCTTGACCTTGTGTGAATCTTGAAACGGTTTGTGATAAAAAATCAATTTTCTTTTGTAATTCTGAACAGTTATTACAGGGTTTATTACATGCACAGTCAGAATTATCATGAATTAATTTTAAGAAATCACAATCAGTTTCATCTTCAAGAATTCTTTTTTCAAGAGAGTCAACTTTATTTACTAGCCAATTATTTAGTCCTTTTAGCCTATCGTTTTCTTTTTGTAGTTTCTTAGCCTCTTCATGCATTTCATTAAATGCTTCTTGCAATGAATCATAATTCACTAAATTTGAAGAGGAACTAGAACTTACATTACTGGATTGAGGATTTTGACTTGCCATTAGACATAGGTTGGCTTCTTCATTATCAGAATTGTCTGTTGATGAAGTGTCATTGTCATCCCATGCTACATAGGCACTCTTTACATCCGCTGTCCCTTCATGAGTAATCTCAAGAACATCCCACATCTCCTTGGCAGATTTGCATTGGGAGACCCTGAAAAACTCATCCATGTTAAGTGCAGAAGTAATTATATTTTTAGCAGTGCAATCATTTTGAATTTTTTTCTTTTCCTCATCATTTAAGCTGGACCATTCTTTCTCTGTAATTAAAGGGCCATTAGAAATAACATCCCAAACATTTCTATCAATGGATTCAATAAAGATCTTCATCCTAATTTTCCAAAAAGGATAATCTGTTCCACAGAATAGTGGAGGTCTGTTAATAGAAGCCCCCTCAGAAAATGGTAATCTGTTTTCAGCCATGGATCGAAGAAACTTGAATAACTTTCAAGCACCTCGCTCTGATGCCAATTGTTAGAAAAGTAGTTTTAGATCAAGAGGGGGGGTGAATTGATCTTTGAAAGTTTTTCGCAAATAACAGATTATCTAATTCGAAAATTAAGTTTACAGATCTGTTCTTGAATCTCAAAGCAATCAATCAAAATAATGCAGCAACAGAATTTAAAGGAGAGAAAGGTTAAGAAAGATATCACCGGTATTTTATACTGGTTCACCCAATACCAGGGCTACGTCCAGTCTCCAGCCAAATTCCAGCTGGGTTCCACTAGATTAAATGTTTTACAGATTCAACAATCTTACACCTAATCTATCACAAGAACCAAATTCCAGTTCCTGCACTCAACCTCTCACCAAGAACCAAATTCCAGTTCTTGATAACCTCTACAACCAAATTCCAGCTGCAGAGAAACCAGTGCCCAAATTCCAGGCACCAACACCTAACCTTTCACCAAGAACCAAATTCCAGTTCTTGACAACCTCTACAACCAAATTCCAGCTGCAGAGAAACCAGTGCCCAAATTCCAGGCACCAAACAATACAAAAGAATGAAAAAGAATTGACAAAGAAGAAACTAGAAAGCTCAAACCAGTTTATGCTATTCTGCAGTGAGTTTCTTCTTTAAAGAAAAGCAATATGCCTCAAGAAAGATTTTTAAAGAACTTCTCAAAAACTGCCGCGAATCTTTCTTGAAAAGAGTGCTAAAGTTGCTTGATTGATTGCTCAAGGATGTGTAAAAACTGATGTGTAAAAAGTTTCAAGCAACTCTCATTTTAAAGAGTAATTTCAAAACTGCTGCATTTATTAATCTGTTAAAAGTTTGTTTTAATCTGTTGAAATAGCCGTTTCAATCTGTTAAAAGTCCTTTCAATCCATTAATACGTTCTTGATTCTTTAACAGATTTGTTTTAGCTGATACGACAACGTTTATATCAGTTAAAACATTTTATAAAAACTTTCTAAGTTTGATTCAATCGATTGTTTCGTGTTTTAATCGATTAATATACTGCAAAACTTTCTTATAAAACTTTTCAAGTTATTTTAACTGATAAAAATAGGTTTTAATCGATTAAAACTCAGTACATAATTTTTCCAAGTTGTTTTAATCGGTTGAAACGTGTTTTAATCGATTAAAATAGTTCTGATCGGTCATAACTCAATTCTGATCGATCATAACTGATTCTGATCGGTCATAATTGCATTCTGATCGATCATCCTGACCCTTTAAGTATTTTAATCGATTGAAACGTGTTTTAATCGATTGAAACATTTCTGATCGCTCATAATTCAGATCTGATCGATCACATCTTATTATGATCGGTCATATTTGTATTCTGATCGATCATAATGAGTTCTAACTGGTTTTAATCGATTAATATAGAGTTGTATCGATTAAAATACTGTAAAAACACTTCTTTGAACATTCTAAGTGATTTTAATCGGTTCTTTCAAAACTATATCAGTTAAAGACATGTTTAAGAAAGCTTTTGTAAAAATACTTTGTTTTTAGTTGTTTAAAACGATTTTAGAGGCATTTTGCAAAATCTTTAAGTGAAGAACCTTCATGCAGCAGAAAAGATAAAATGATTTTACCTAAGCATTCTGTAGGCACACTAATCCTTCTACTCTTTTATCTAAGTGACTTGTTGACCGCTGCAAAGTTGACTTTTGACTTTATCTTTGACTTCATCAAATGAGATCTTTGCCAAATTATTTCAATAAGATCTTCATCACTTTCACTACCAAGCAATGCAAAGCTCGCTGGTATGAGTGGCTCGATCCGTCCATTAAAAAGGTACTTCTCATCTCAATCTACTACTTTGTTATGTATTATATATTAAGCTACGATATAGTTGAAATTCAAGTTTTTGCTTTTCGTGACTTTGTACAAGATGGACATTACAGAAATGGACATTACAATAACTTCAAAGGGCCGACCAAAATCCAGAAATGAAAAGAACTTCAAAGGGCCGACCAAAATCAAGTCGTATAAGAACTGAAATGGACATTACAGAAAATCAAAGTAGGATTAAAAAATGTTCATATTGTCATACCCCTGGTCATAGCAGAAGAACATGTCCCAAAGTTGCATGTGCATCTACTTCGCATCATTAGATTGTGTTAGTTAAGAAATATCTCAATGTATGAATCTTAGGAGTTTTTCAATTAATTGAAAGTGATGAAGATCTTATTGAATCATTTAATAAAACGAAGATCTTGTAGGTTTGATGAAGTCAAAGGTTATTAAGGAACTTTTTGCTAACTATTTTAATCTAATCAATTAAAACTTGTTGTTATCAATTAAAATAACTTAGAAAGTTTTGTGAAAAGTTTTGAAGAAACTCATTCTGCAGGAGCTGCATAATCAAGCGAAGAATCGCCGCTTAAGCGAAAAACGCATAAGATAGCCGTTCTAGAACTAACAGCTATTAAAAGTACATTTTAGATAGCGGTTCTCTTTAAATATGTTTGGATTCTTCTGCTTTTGTCTAACCCAATGCAGGGAATCTAAGATTGGAATCCTAACTTAGGTGGGTAACTCAGCATTGGATTCTTTACTTGTGTGCATCAGAAAGACATGGGAATCCTGACGTCCAACGCAGTTAGCCACATAATGCAACTTGGGCCACCACATATTGCAATAACTTCTCGCTCAAGCGAAAGTACCCATCGCTTGAGCGAGACAGAACCCGAGAGTCGCCCTTGTTTGATGGCTTCGTCGCTCAAGCGATGACTTTATCGCTTGAGCGAGTATTGACCGAATCCGAAACGTCAAACGCAGTTAGCCAAATAATATAACTTGGTTCACCACATAATAGAATCACTTGTCGCTCAAGCGTTCATAAAATCGCTTGAGCGAGACAGAACAGGAGAATCCCCCATTTTTCCAGGTGTCCTCGCTCAAGCGATGTGTTTTTCGCTTGAGTAACCTTAGATAGCGGTTGAAAACAACCGCTTTTAAAAATAATATTAGATAGCGGTTAGGCTTTAACCGCTTTCTTATGTAGTAGTTTAGATAGCGGTTGGCCAAATAAACGCTATCTAAAGTCATATACGATCGACTATAATTGGATATTAATCGATCATACTCTTCGCTCAAGCGATAATATCCGTCGCTTGAGCGAGAATTACCCCTTCGGTACAGATTTTATCGCTCAAGCGAAGGGTTTCTTCGCTTGAGCGAGAATTTACCCGAGATTACCCCTTTGTTACAGATTTACTCGCTCAAGCGAAGGTTTTCTTCGCTTGAGCGAGAGTTCATTACGCGAAATGATCGATCATAATATAAAAATGATCGATTATTTTATTATGTGAACAGTAATCCTTCCTAGTTGTGTAAATAAAGTTGCAGAGGTGCTATTTTGGAAAATATTTTTGAAAACAGTATTATTTATGAAAAAAAGTCATGGGTGTAAGAAAGTTGCCCCATCTGCCAATCTGCCATATTGCATGCCAACAAGTTGAATGACCCAGAAACTGTAAGAAAGGGGTCAAAATTGATGCTTCCATCACCCCAGATTTCTGATCAGGAATTGAACGAAATTGCAAAGTTGGGTTATCCTAGTGACCTTACAGGGAGTCAGGAACTTGCTGAAGGTAGTGGTGCAACACGTGCTCTTCTGGCTAATTATGCACAGACACTTGGTAAAGGAGTGACTCCTTTGCGAACACCTCAGAGAACACCACACCAGCTGGTAAAGGAGATGCTATTATGATGGAAGCTGAGAATCTGGCCAGGTTGAGGGAGTCTCAAACACCATTGTTAGGTGGAGAGAACCCAGAGTTGCATCCTTCAGATTTTTCGGGTGTCACCCTTAAGAAAAAGGATATTCAGACTCCAAATCCATTGTTAGGTGGAGAGAACCCAGAGTTCCATCCTTCAGATTTTTCGGGTGTCACCCTTAAGAACAAGGATATTCAGACTCCAAATCCAATGCTGACTCCTTCTGCAACTCCTGGAGGTGCAGGTCTCACTCCTAGAATTGGCATGACACCAGCAAGAGATAGTTTTTCTTTAAGCATGACACCAAAGGGAACACCTCCTAGGGATGAGCTACATATTAATGAGGACATGAATATGCATGACAGCTCTAAACTTGAGCTACAGAGACAGGCTGATATGAAGAAGTCTGTGATCTGGTTTAGGAAGCCTTCCACAGCCCAAAAATGAGTACCAAATAGTGATGGAACCAGTTCCAGAAGACGTGGAAGAGCCTGAGGAGAAAATTGAAGAGGATATGTATGATAGAATAGCAAGCTGATGAGATGATTAGAAGGGACCTTCTAACTTTACTGGAGCATGACAATTCTAAGTATCCGCTTGATAATAAAGTGAATAAGGAGAAAAAGAATGGAATCAAGCGGGCTCTAAATGGGTCTACTGTCCCTGTGAATAAGGAAATGACTGATGTATGTCTTCATTTATGTTTCTGTGCTCTTAGTTTATTTTTCTTTGTGATGACATCTCATTTTCTTCAGTTGAGTTTTTATACACAAACAAGTAACTTGACTTCTGTTTTAGAGATACCTCCCTTTTGACGCAGATATTTTAAAATTAAATATCCCCTTCCATGATAAAGCAACTGCTTTTATATGCTGAGCTTCTAATTTGTTTTGCTCCTCGTTAATCTGATAATTTTGATAAAGCAACTGTTTCATATACTGAGCTGTCGAGATGACCTTTTAAGCAATGCTGAGGACATTTATGATTTATGTGTACATATCTTGACCATTGATCTTGGGGCCAAATAATATATTATTAATAAATAATAAATAAATATAAAAAACATAACGAAGATGAAAGAGTAAAAGGATAAAATTGTAGATATATATTTAAATATATTAAATGATTATTAAGTTTGAGGGGAACAAAGTCATAAATTACATTGGAGTTACAAAATTGAGGAGGGACTGAGAGAATAAAATTGTAAATATACAAATAAATATATTAAATGTTTATTAAGTTTGGGAGGGCCAAATGAGAGTTATAAAAATTTGGGGGGCTATGGTCCCTCAGCTCCCAAGAATGATCAGCTACTGTATGTGTATATCGTAGGTTGATAAGTTGATAAAGAAAGAGGCCCATTGTTTGTGCGGCAATGGGACATGAAAATGAACCTCTTGACGAATTTATTGAAGCACACAGAACCTGTTTCAATGATCTTATGTACTTTCCTACTGGTAATGCGTATGGTCTTTCTAGTGTTGCTGGGAACATGGAAAAGGTAGCAGCTTTACAAAATGAATTTGAGAATATGAGAAACAAATTGGATGATGGTAATGAGAAGATGGTACGGTTTGAGAAGAAGGTGATGGTTCTCACACAAGGTTATGAGGTATGATATTGATATGCTGTATTCAGAATGCTGCATTGCTACATTTCTGTTACTTCGCTAATTGTGTTGCCTTGTAGCTAGCTTGGGTTAATTTTCAGTAGTGGGGACTTGAAAATAGTTGGAAATCAGTGGAATCGGGAGTATATTATAATTTGGCTACTGACCTTTTTCAGATGAGGGTAAAAGCCTCTGGCCACAAGTTGAGGCCACTTTCAAGCAGATGGACATAGCTGCAACTGAATTAGAATGCTTTAAAGTTTTGCAAAAGCAGGAGCAATTAGCAGCATCAAATAGAATAACCAATCTATGGGCTGAAGTACAGAAGCAAAAGGAACTTGAGAAAACTTTGCAAAATAGGTACGGGAGTCTAATTGAGGAGCTGGAGAAGATGCAAAATATCATGGACCAATGCAGATTACAAGCACAACAAGAAGAAGAAATTGAAGCACACAACCATGCTCCTGAGTCAATTGAGACCAAGACCGATGAAACTGATGTACAGAGAATTGTGAAGTTGTTCCTCACTCGGCGGAGGATGGAAATGCTCAAACAGTAGCAGTTGAGTCATCACATGATGGAACTGCTGACCGGCAAGTAGATATCGTGCAAGACCAGGCTACTTCTAGACCCAGTTATGACAAACCACACATGAAACTAATGTTAATTCTACAAATGTTTCACAAACTGCAGAGAACGTCGCAGAAGAAATGAATGGTGGCAATACTGACAATGGGGAGACCATGCCATGGGTGCTGTAATGGAAAAAAGTTGCCTCAATCATGGTGTATTTGCGGATGCTATAAAGCCACATGACAACAGTAAGAAGAAACCAATGCTGTCGGGGAGGAGACAAATTAGGCTGCACACTGCTTAGGTGTTATGATACTACGGGGGGAAATATGTTGGGTAGTTTCTCAATACAGATCTCAGGGACAATTTAACTGAATGTATTGTATGGAGAGTATTGTGATCTGGACATAAAGGCTCAAGCCCATAACGAGAAGGATCAAGACCAAGATCCAATTCAAGACTTAGGTAGACCTATGACAAGAGGCAGACTCAGAAAAACACAAGAGGCATTGCAATACAAAGTGATCAATTTGATAAAGGCCCAACTATTAAAAGATCCAAACATGGAGGAGTCTAGACCTATCACATGCATAGAATGTTTGGAGAGCTAGGAGGCCCAATTAAAAGATTTAGTTTTTTTTATTATTATTATAATTTTATCTGCTACAATAGGGATTTGAACCCAAGACCCAAAGCTTATAATACCTTCACTGAACCATCTGAGCAACTTAACTTTGCTTGGAATATTAGGATTTTAATTTATCTTTATTTCCTACAATGAGACAAACTCATAAACTTAAGTTGTATTAAACATTTGGAAATTTAGAATGAACGTACGCAATATTCAGATTACTTTGTGAGTTGTTGCTCTGTTAGGGTTCTTCCTTGCATCACTTGATCTTATCAAGAATTATTCGATTCTTGTGGCGATCCTTTTTGACTTATCAAATATTCTTATTTGTGGCGCCTACGGTATCTTTTATTTTTTCTGTTTTCTATTTCCAATCAAATTAATTCTTAAAACCTAACCCTAAATTGTTTCCCTTCTATTGGAGTGTCGTCATTTGGTATTCAGAGCAGGGTTCAAAAACGGTACTGTTCATCGCACTGTTCACGGTAATGTTCATTTGTTACTGTTCACGTGTCATTGTTAAAAAAAAACTGTTGTTTATGCAATTTTGATATTGAATTTCATTTATATATATATATATATATCAAAGTTGTGTTTGAAATTAGTTTTCTGTAGAAAAGAATCAAAAAAAGAAAAGAATTAAAAAAAAAGAAAAGAATAAAAAAAAACAATCAAAAGAAGAAAAGAATCGAGAAAAGAAAAAAAAATATATATATATATATATATATATATATATGTGGCAGTTGTTCTTCCTTTAAATTTCAGTGTACATTAGCTGTTTGATAAAATTCCTAAGTGTCAAACGTCTTTGTCTAATCTTTGTTTTTCCATAGTTTAAATTTGTCTTACTTGTTATTAGTAGTAAAATTGTTCTTTGCTACTTGTCCTTTGTTGGTACTACAATTCTGTTTTATTCCTTGTGATTGCTACAGTTGAAAGTGATTCTTGAACTATAGATTGTTTGATTCTTGTAAGAACCATAAGTCAGAGAACGAGTGGAGAAAGGCAAGAGTGCATATTATACAAAAGCCAAAAGTAAACACGAGTGGTACATCTTTGAGTGCAAACACGTGAGAAGAGTGGTGAGGTCCTATTACTTCATTTGTTTGGTCCTTTCTTCTTTTTTACTTGAAAGATGGCAGGTGCAGGTGGTGGTGGTGGTACCCCTCCTCTAGGGGGTGACAATAGATTATTGATTGATGCCATTACAACCCAAATGCAAATAATGTTGACAGAACATACTGAGGAGTTGTATGGGAGAATTGAACAACTAGAAAATCAAGGAAATGATGATGATGGTGGAGGTAGAAGGAGGAGAAGGAGAAATAATGAAGGTGATGTTAGAGATAACAGAATTGAAGGAGTAAAGCTGAACATACCCTCTTTTCAAGGAAAGAGTGATCCAGAAGCATATTTGGAGTGGGAAATAAAAATTGAGCAACTGTTTGCATGCCATAATTACACAGAAGATAAAAAGATGAGGGTGGTAGCCATGGAATTCACTGATTATGCTCTCATTTGGTGGAACCAATTACAAAGGGAAAGGGTGAGATATGAAGAACCCTTGGTGGAAAGTTGGGAAGAAATGAAAAGGTTGATGAGAAGAAGATTTGTTCCTTCTCATTATCAAAGAGATCTTCACAACAAGCTCCAAAGACTCATACAAGGTAGTAGAGGTGTTGATGAATATTACAAAGAGATGGAGGTTTCCATGATTAGGGCTAATGTTATGGAGGCACGGGAGGCTACTATGGCCCGATTCCTACATGGGCTAAATAGTGATATAAGGGATGTTGTGAAGCTGCAAAATTATGTTGAGTTGGAGGATTTAGTACATCAAGCTTCCAAGGTGGAACAACAATTGAAGAGAAAGGGTGTCATGAGGAGGAGTTCATCTAATTTTCACTCTCCTAGTTGGAAGGACAAAAATAAGAAGGAGGGAGGATCATCAACAAGTAATTCCAATGTTATAGCTCATAGAAATCAAAATAAGTCTGATGAGGCACTTAAGAAAACAAGGAGTAGTGAGGTTAAGTGCTTCAAATGTTTGGGAAGAGGTCACATAGCTTCTCAATGTCCCACTAAGAAGACTATGTTACTTAAGGAGGATGGAGAAATAATTAGTGAATCTTCTTTAGATTCTTCATCTAGTGATGAAAATGAGCATGAAGATGAAAGAGAGTTAGAAGAAGATCTGTTCATGATTAGAAGGATGTTGGGTAGTCAATCAGTTGAATTGGATGATTGTCAAAGAAAAAATATTTTTCATGCAAGGTGCCTCATTCAAGGGAAGTTGTGCTCTTTAATCATTGATGGTGGGAGTTGCACTAACGTGGCTAGTGCACGGTTGGTTTCAAGAATGAATTTGGAGACTAAGCCACACCCGCGACCTTACAAACTTCAATGGCTTAGTGAAGAGGGTGAGATGACCGTGAAGAGGGTGAGATGACCGTGAATAGGCAAGTTGAAGTGGGTTTTTCCATAGGGAAATATGAAGATTCTATTTTGTGTGATGTGGTGCCTATGGAGGCTTGTCATTTACTTCTTGAGAGACCATGGCAGTATGATAGGAGAGTTATGCATGATGGTTTCACTAATAAGTTCTCTTTTATGCATAAAGACCGCAAAACTACTCTTGCACCTTTGGTTCCAAGAGAAGTTAGTGAGGATCAACTGAAAATGAGAAAGAAAAGAAAATAAGAAAGAAAAGAAAATAAGAAAGAAAAGAAAAAGAGAGAGAAAAGAGAAAAGAAAAAGAGAGTGAAAAGAAAAAGGAAAAAGAGGAAGAAAAAGAGAAAGAAAAAGAGAAAGAGAGGAAAAAATCAAATCTGTTTATAAAAGAAAAAGAAGTCAAAAGAGCTATGCAATTGAGAAAGTCAATACTTTTACTTTTGAGTAAAGAAAGTAAATCAAACAGTCCATGTTTTACTAACTCTCTTCCAAAAGAGGTTTTTTCTTTGTTGCAGGATTTTAAAGATGTTTTTCCCAAAGAAGTGCCTATAGGTCTACCCCCTCTTAGGGGTATTGAGCATCAAATTGACCTTATTCCAGGAGCTTCATTGCCTAATAGACCAACCTATCGAAGCAATCCCTAAGAAATCAAGGAGATTCAAAAGCAAGTTGAAGACTTAATGCAAAAGGGGTGAGTTAAAGAAAGCTTGAGTCCATGTGCAGTCCTAGTCATTCTAGTCCCTAAGAAAGATAGAACTTGGAGGATGTGCACAGATTGTAGAGCTATCAATAACATCACGGTAAAGTATAGACATCCCATTCCTAGGTTAGATGACTTGTTGGATGAATCGTATGGTGCTTGTATCTTCTCTAAAATTGACTTGAAAAGTGGATATCATCAAATTAGAATTAGAGAAGGAGATGAGTGGAAAATAGGTTTTAAAACTAAATATGGGTTGTATGAGTGGCTAGTTATGCCCTTTGGGTTAACTAATGCTCCAAGCACTTTTATGAGATTGATGAACCATGTCTTGAAAGAGTTTTTAGGCAAATGTGTAGTGGTGTATTTTGATGATATTCTGATATATAACACTAATTTTGATTTGCATGTTGAACATTTGCGTGCTGTCATGAATGTGCTTAGAAAGAAAAAATTATTTGCTAATCTTGAAAAATGTACCTTTTGCACTGATCATGTCGTGTTCTTGGGATTTGTTGTGAGTTCTAAAGGGGTACAAGTTGATGAGGAAAAGATTAGAGTCATCCAAGAGTGGCCTACCCCTAAGAATGTGAGTGAAGTGAGAAGCTTTCATGGGTTAGCTAGTTTTTATAGGAGGTTTGTTAAAGACTTTAGTACTTTGGCTGCACCTCTTAATGAAATAGTCAAAAAGCATGTTGGGTTTAAATGGGGTGAAAAACAAGAAAATGCATTTTGTGAACTTAAGCACAAACTATCTAATGCCTCCATTCTTGCATTACCAAATTTTGCAAAATCTTTTGAAATTGAATGTGATGCATCTAATGTGGGTATTGGGGTTGTTTTGCTACAAGAAGGTCATCCAATTGCTTATTTTAGTGAGAAGTTGAATGGAGGTGTCCTAAACTATCCCACCTATGATAAAGAATTGTATGCCTTAGTGCGTGCTTTACAAACTTGGCAGCATTACCTTTTACCAAAAAGAGTTTGTAATTCATAGTGATCATGAATATCTGAAATACTTAAAGGGACAAGGTAAGTTAAACAAGAGGCATGTCAAATGGGTTGAGTTCTTGGAGCAATTTCCATATGTCATCAAGCATAAAAGGGAAAAGGGAATGTAGTAGCTGATGCACTTTCTAGGAGACATGCATTACTTTCTATGCTTGAAACTAAATTGTTTGGTCTTGAATCTTTGAAAGACATGTATGTGAATGATGTGGATTTTGCTGAAACTTTTGCTGCATGTGAAAGGTTTTCTAAAAATGGTTACTTTAGGCATAATGGATTCTTGTTTAAAGCAAATAAATTGTGTGTGCCTAAGTGTTCCATTAGAGAGTTGCTTGTGAGTGAATCACATGAAGGGGGGTTTGATGGGTCATTTTGGGGTTCAAAAGACTTTAGAAATTTTGCAAGAGCATTTCTTTTGGCCTCATATGAAACGTGATGTAAATAAGTTTTGTGATCACTGCATTGTGTGTTAGGCTAAATGTAAGGTTAAGCCTCATGGGTTGTATACTCCTTTACCTATTCCTGAATATCCTTGGACTGACATTTCTATGGACTTTATTTTAGGGTTGCCTAAAACAAAGAATGGAAAAGATTCTGTGTTTGTTGTTGTTGATAGGTTTTCTAAGATGACACATTTCATACCTTGCAAGAAGGTAGATGATGCTTGTCATGTGGCTGATTTGTTTTTCAAGGAAGTAGTAAGGCTACATGGGTTGCCGAGGAGCATTGTGAGTGATAGGGATTCAAAATTCCTTAGTCACTTTTGGATAACCTTGTGGGGTAAGATTGGTACTAAATTATTATTTTCTATTACTTGTCACCCACAAACTGATGGTCAAACTGAGGTAGTCAACAGGACTTTAGGCACATTGCTTAGGACTATTTTAAAGAAAAATCTTAAGACTTGGGAAGCATGTTTACCGCATGTTGAGTTTGCTTATAATCGGGTTATCCATAGCACCACTAATTGTTCACCATTTGAGATTGTGTATGGATTTATTCCTTTGACTCCTCTTGATTTGTTGCATTTGCCTAACATTTCTATGTTTAAGCATAAGGAAGCACAGGCTAAAGCAGAATACGTGAAGAAGCTACATGAGCAAGTAAAAGCTCAAATTGAAAAGAAGAATGAGAGCTATGCGAGGCAAGCTAACAAGGGTAGGAAAAAGGTGGTGTTCCAACCTGGTGATTGGGTTTGGGTACACATGAGAAAGGAAAGGTTTCCTGATAAAGGTCCAAGCCCATAACGAGAAGGATCAAGACCAAGATCCAATCCAAGACTTAGGTGGACCTATGACAAGAGGCAGACTCAAAAAAACACAAGAGACATTGCAATACAAAGTGACCAATTTGAATGAGAGCTATGCGAGGCAAGCTAACAAGGGTAGGAAAAAGGTGGTGTTCCAACCTGGTGATTGGGTTTGGGTACACATGAGAAAGGAAAGGTTTCCTGATAAAGGCCCAAGCCCATAACGAGAAGGATCAAGACCAAGATCCAATCCAAGACTTAGGTGGACCTATGACAAGAGGCAGACTCAGAAAAACACAAGAGACATTGCAATACAAAGTGACCAATTTGATAAAGGCCCAACTATTAAAAGATCTAAACATGGAGGAGTCTAGACCTATCACATGCATAGAATGTTTGGAGAGCTAGGAGGCCCAACTAAAAGATTTAGTTATTATTATTATTATTATTTTATTTGCTATAGTGGGGATTTGAACTCAAGACCCAAAACTTATAATGCCTTCACTGAACCATCTGAGCAACTTAACTTTGCTTGGGATATTAGGATTTTAATTTATCTTTATTTCCTACAATGAAACAAACTCATAAACTTAAGTTGTATTAAACATTTGGAAATTCAGAATGAACGTACGTAATATTCAGATTACTTTGTGAGTTGTTGCTCTACTAGGGTTCTTCCTTGCATCACTTGATCTTATCAAGAATTATTCGATTCTTGTGGCGATCCTTCTTGGCTTATCAAATATTCTTATTTGTGGCGCCTACGGTATCTTTTATTTTTTCTGTTTTCTATTTCCAATCAAATTAATTCTTAAAACATAACTCTAAATTGTTTCACTCCTGTTCGAGTGTCATCATATTGGAAAGTATTAAAGATGGGTATAGATGATGGTTAGATTTTCTAGTGATCCCCATTCGAAGTTTGGAACTTGTCATTAATAGAGAAATTGTAATCATTATGAGATGATGCCCGAATTATTCTTTCAATTCATGCCCTCTTCCGTAATGTGAAATTGTGTATTATTTGTGAAATAAATTATTCATTGGTATATGTAGTTGATAATCGTATACATACTTCTTTTCTTACCTCTCCTTAACAATATTTTTTTTCCAAAATTATTTAAACAATTAGAAAGAATATTTTAAGATTAAAATATTTTATAATTAATTAATTTTTTATTAAATATAATATAAAGCTAACTTCTGTTATTAAATATATTAATAATAATATATACTAAATAGTTTTAATGTTTAGAGAATATTGGAAAGATTAACTCATTTTGAATTTAAATGAGTATTTATACTAAAGTCTCCTTACTATATAGCCCTACTGTGAGGAAATGCACGTTGTAATTTTTTTTGTATTTATTGATTATTTTTATAAAATGTAACAAATAGTTCATAAAAAAATGTAAACATGTAAATATCTTACCGTTATAGTATTTATTATTTACATAAACATGTTAGTTAATAACAATTCTATTAAAAATAACACTCTTTTAATAAACAAATTACTTTTATTTGATATAAATTTTAATGTAGTTTATTTGAGAAAAAATTAGGAAATAAATAATTAATATTTCATTAATGAAACTGAAAACTTTGTTTTAGTATTGAAATTTACAACTGCAGTTATCGGAACTGAGAAAATATAAATTGTAGCGAATGTAACATTTATAGAATCACTTACGTACCTACGATTGTTACGCATACACAGAAATAAAATACATGTACATAATAACGATTCAAAATCATATCACTGTCACAATCTAAAACCAATTTTAATAGGATGACCTTATTAAATAAACTCTATTTTAATAAAATTTAAAAATATTACATCATAAGGTAACAATGACATAAAAAATAACACCCTAGAGAGGGTCAATGTTCAATTAAAAGGACAACTTTTAGTTTCTACTTTAGATAAATTGAAGTAGTCCACACTCTCAAACTTCTAAATTTTTGCAACAATACATTTTAACTTTTTTTTAATAAAATAAAAATAAATTTATATAATAGAAAAGGTGAAATGATCATAGTTTCGTAAGAGAAAATAAAAACAAATGTTTACTTTCAAGTCAATTAAATAGTAAGTATAATGCTATTCTATTAAAATTGTTAATTTTTTAGCATCTTTGTGAACGAATCTTATTCTCAAGTATTTGATTTACTGGACCATCCAAAAGTTGAAGCTTTTTATAATTTAATCTGACAACAACAGAATTTAAGACTTAAAACTAATTTTGTACATTTTGATGCAACAAACTGTCACCCCAACTTACTCAAAATAATTGAAAGTTATTTCATACCCAAAACGAAAAAAGTTAGCAAATGGATATTTTTACTAAAGCAAAAAAAAAAGAGTGAATGAATTCAAAAACTTTATTGAAAAAATTAATAGGGATATAAATATTTCTTCGATATTTTTATTTTATTGAAGTTTCTCCTATAAAAAGTAGTTTATTATTGAAAAAAATGGAAATAAAATTGTAAAAACCAATTTTAAAAAAATAGAATGAAATATTGAAAACAAATTATAAATAAGAAATAAGGGTAGCATAATCAAAATTGAAGCAGATACATGTAAAATATGGAGGAAAAAAGAAAGTAGAAGTAAAATATATGATGGTGAGGGTGTTAGGATTTTTTGTTGAAATGTAAAATTTTAATTAAATTATTAGAATATTTTTATGATAAAATAATTTGCAAAATTTTCTAATACATTTTTAGGAGTCTTAACAATTTAAGATTTAGTGTATAGTGTGACGTATGCGTTTTTTTTTTATATTATAATTGTTAAGGTTCCAACATAAAACCAATTGACAATATATGGAGTAGTCTAACATATATTTAAATCGTACCAAATGACATGAGGTAGGCGATGTGGGACTTTCAACACACCCCCTCCAACGAAGCCTGTCGGACCAGGCAAAGGGTACTTTAGACCCAACTAAAGGACAACTTTTGGCCCATGACAATAATCGGAAAGATGTTAGGTTTTGACTCTGATACCATGTTAAGGTTCCAATATAAAACCAATTGGCAATATGTGGAGTAACCTAACATATATTTAAACCATACCAAATGACACACTATAACAAAAACATCAAATAGTGACCGAATTTTTGGTCACTAAATGATCAAAATCAGTCACTAACTAAAATAGTGACCGAAATAGTAACCAACCCAAATCGGTCACTATTTCCTTGGTCACTGATTTCAGTGACCGATTGAGTCAGTCATTATATCGGTCACTAACAAAAACATTAAAAAATTAAAAATATTTGTTATAACTCTCTAATCTCCCTTGTATATTGGATTGAAATAATTATTACTAGCAAGATTCGAACCCAGTACCTTAGAATTAGAGATCGATACTCCAACCACTTAGCTACTAAGATTTTTTGATAATAATTTATAAATAAATTATATTTATATACAAATAAAAATATATATCCGTGTAAATATATAAATATAAAATATATAAATACAAATATATAAATACAAATATATAAATACAAATATATATATATATATATATATATATATATATATATATGTTGATGTGAGTGCGCTCGAGGGTGAAAGTGTGTCGAGTAGATTTTTAAAATTTGATGTCAAATTTGTGAGCGGGTCTCTTTATATGAGTTTATAATTTAATGACACAATATAATCTTTATAATTTATTTATATAATGATATAAAATAATTTTTTTCTTTATTTATTTTTATTTTATTTTAATTTATTCTTCTTATATTTTTTTCTTCTATTATTTAATTTAAATTCTTATATTAAAATAATTTTTTCAATATTAAAAATAATTAAATATTTATTTCTAAAATTATTTAATTTAACAAATTATTATAAATTAATCTAATTATGATTATTAATAGAACAATTTTTTCCTAACATATATTATTATAAATTAATCAAAATCATCTTTTAATAATTATTTTTTCCAAACATAGATTAATTCATAATAATTTGTTAAATTAAATAATTTTAAAAATAAATATTTAATTATTTTTAATAATGAAAAATTATTTTAATATAAGAATTTTAATTAAATAATAGAAGAAAAAAAGATAAAAAGAATAAAATAAAATAAAATAAAATAAAATAAAAATAAATAAAGAAAACAATTATTTTATATCATTATATAAATAAATTATAAAGATTATATTCTATCATTAAATTACAAATCCATATAAAGAGACTCGCTCACAGATTTGACATCAAATTTTAAAACTCACTCGACACACACTTTCACCCTCTAGCGTGATCCTCACATCGAACATATAAATATATAAATATATCAAAATATATAAATATATTTGTATTTATATATTTTATATGTATATTATTTACACGGATATATATTTATTTGTATATAAATATAATTTATTTGTAAATTTTTATTAAAAAATTCTAACAGCTTTAGTGGTTGGAGTATTAATATCTAACTCTAAGGTACTAGTTTTGAATCTTATTAGTAATAATTTTCTTAATCTGATTAAAAACAATTGTTAATAAGAGAAATTATATATTTTTGTGGAAATTAGAGCAACTAAATTGTTGTTATGGACTAAAACCCAAAAAGTAAAAAATAAAAAATATAATTAAATAAAAGAAAAAATATATACTTTTGCATTTTTATTTTCAAATATTAGTTTTTTTATGAAATTATTTTTAATTAAAATAATTAAAGTGATATATATATATATATATATATATATATATATTTTTTTTATTTTTTTAATTTTAATTTATTAATATTATCAAATTTTAGCTTCATGATTAAAAAAATACCAATAATTTAAATTTTATTAATTCTATAATTTTATATAATTATTATTATAAATTTAATTCTCCAATAACTAATAATATTAACACATTTATTAAATTAAAATTCTTTATTTTAATTAATTATTTTGATTTTTTTAACAATTTTTTTTAAATAAAACGATAAAACTTAAAATTAATTTCTAACTAAATCTTCACATATTTATGGTTAATAGTATATTATATTATTATGTTTAATTAAATTTTAAAATAAGTTCACTTAATCTTTACACTTTTATAAAAATACTAATATAAACTTAAAATATTTATCCAATTACTAAATTATTTAAAATATTAATATAAATTTGAAATATCAATTCAATAATTAAAATAATTTTAATTTTTTTATAAATACATTGAAATACATTTTTATTAACATAAAAATAATATATATATATATATATATATATATATATCAAAAAGAGACTAAACTAATAATTAATTTAATCATTGATTATATATATAAAAGATATTAAATTAATAATTATTTTAATGATTGAATCGATAACTAATTTAATAATTAATTTTAATTTTTTTATTTACATACTATATTACTAAATTATTTAATAAGTTAATAAACTATTTTTTAAATTTTTTATAATGTTATTAAAATTTTTATCAATTATTTTAAATTATTAAGTAGATTTATATTTAATATATTATTAAAATATTTTTAAAAATTATTTATATAAATAAAAAATAGTCATTAATTTATATATTATTTGTTTAGTGACTGAAATTTTAGTCACTAAATCGAGTCACTATATATAAAAAGAGAAATCGATCACCGATTCAGCTTACTTATTAGTAACTCGAATTTTTCGATCACTAATTTCAATCACTATTAACCATTTTTCTAGTAGTGACCGAATCGTTGATCGATTTTGTGACCAAATCAGTGACTGATTTTCGTGACTGAAATTTTAGTCACTAAATCAGTCACTAAATATAAAACGGAAATCAGTCACTGATTCAGTTACTATCAGTGACTGAATTTTTCGGTTACTAATTTCGGTCACTATTAATCATTTTTCTAGTAGTGACATGAGGTAGGCGATGTGGGACTTTCAACAATAATAATATTATTGTGCAAGGAAACTTCATAACGAAGTTTTCTCCATGCACAGTAAAATTTTTCTTTTATATATACGCATACAGAAAGGGGGGAGGAGGCAGGAAATTTCAGCAAGTAGTTCTCCCTTTCATCCTTCTTCTTCTTTTGTCTAAATTTCAAGCAACGAGACTCTACTCATGCACGATCTGGTGAAACGAGAGAGCTTGAATTAAGTGGGAAAACTTCGGTAGAAATACCACACCAGGTGTGCGGAAGTTTAAGTCATTCAATATATGAGACTGAATTGTTGAGTACTTTGTAAATAAGGAATAAGAGTGGAAATCTGAACATTAGAATGATTGATTTTGAAGATTTCTCATGTTTTGCAAAACTTGAAATTTTGTTGGAATTCTTGAAATTAATGATGAATTATATGGTAAAATTATTGTTTTCAACTTAAATTAGATATAAGTTATGTTTAATTTGAATTTGGGACTAGTTTGGTTGTCTAAAACTGAGTAATTTGAAATCTGTTAAAATCTGCAAAATTTTATTGTTACTGGACACAAGGAAGAAGAAAGGGACATGGAAGGAATTTTTGAAAATGTTCAAGGGTAAAATAGTTATTTTTGGGACATGGAAGGAATTTTTGAAAACGTCCAAGGGTAAAATAGTCATTTAGGAACATACATGGAATTTTCAAAAAAGATTAAGGGAAAAATAGTAATTTAATAATTTCAGAAATGATTTCGAAAATGATTTCAAGGAAAAAAAGAATATATATATATATATATATATATATATATATTTAAAATATAGAATGAAAGTAGCAGTTTTAAAGATTCAGCAGTGTGTTGAAACGTGTGTGGGTCAGACTGAGTCTAAGGGTTGATGCCCATAATTAGTCATGAGATGTTATGTATTGGCTAGACTGAGCCGAAAGGTTGATGCCTAGAATCAGTCAAATACTATTATTTATTGACCTAAATGAGCCGTGAGGACAGGTGGTCAAGAATTCGGCAGATGTGAATGATTTTTGTTGTGTTTGAATGGTACCCGGGGTTGTACAAAGTACATTAGTGTAATAACTATGTCGGAGTATTCTAAATGAGGTCCCAGACTTCACTGATTGGTCGAGTCAGGTAGACTACGAGATCAGGTGGTGAGAAGTTGATGGGGGGATGACTGGTGGCGCGCTCGGAGGGGTACTCCAGTATGAGTGATGAAGGGTGCCAGTAATCCTACTCTGTGTGGAGGGTGGTCAGAATGGTACTGCGGGTGCCAATCACAATGTGCCCACAGATGATAGTCTCTGAGTTCGGGCATAGTTAGGGTAAACTTCCGGAAGGCGTCTTAGTGTATTGATAATTTGTAATTGATGATAATATGTAATTATTACTTCTATACCTGTTTTATTATATCGAATGATTTAATACTTACCCCTATTTTTTTCCATGTGGATGGGACTACGATGATCACTTTTATGTGGGAGCAAATAAGGAGTTGAGAGGTGAAGATGCGACTAATGGACAATAGGGATAATTCAGTGGGGTAGCTTTGTGGGAGCTACTTTTGCATGTATTTGTATAACTAAATTATGTTACTATGTTCTGAGGTTTCGCCAATAAACCAAAATTTCAGTCTATATTACAATTACAGTAATATAATGTAATATAGATGTTGTTATTTACTTGTTTACTATTTTGCAAACCTATCATTATAGTAGCGATTTCTAGGGTCGTTACAATAGTGGTATCAAAGCGGTAGTATCCTTGTAAATCTATGAGGATGGGTAGTGACCCTATGTTAAGTCTGTTGTCCTCTGATATGTGAGTGTGTGTGAATATTTGCTTTATATTGATGGTTGTGTTTGATATAGGATGGTACCGCGACCTCCTACTCCTACTCCGCCAAGTGTAGATGCCCTAGTCAGGGCAATGGAAATGTTGGCAGCTGCCATGCAGCAGCAGACTACCTACCCGCAGTGGAGGCCAACTATGGCGTCATCCTCTACTGGATTCCACCAGTTAGAGCAGATGGGGCTGACTGAGTTCATGAGGCATAATCTGCCTCGTTTTGGAGGAGATTTGGGTCCAAATACAGCAGAGAAGTGGCTACGTGAAGTGGAGAAGATTTTTTAGTTACCTCATGCCTGGAGGACAGGAAATTGACCTTCGGAAAATACTTACTAGTGGATGAGGCTGAGTTCTGGTGGTCAAGGACTCAGAGGATGATGATTGCACGTGGGGAGATGTGTAATTGGGAAACCTTCCATGAGAGATTTCTGGAGAAATACTTCCCTGACAGTGTTAGATTTTAGAAAGAGACTGAGTTCCTGAGTCTGAGATAGGGTAATATGACGGTGCAATGTTACACCGTACGATTTGAGCACTTATCTCGTTTCTACATAGGTACATCTTCAGAACAGTAGCTTTGTAGGAAGTTTGAGGAGGGCTTGAGGGCTGAGATCAAACTCATGGTGGTTCCTTTCTCTATCAGGAGATTCCAAGAGCTGGTGGAGAAAGCAAAGACAATAGAGAGACTCCAGGAGGGGGAATTCAGAGTGATGAGAACCCACCCAAGTGGGGTCCCGAGTGGGGGTAGTAGATTAGAGAGGAGGATGCCTTATTCACGCCCCCAGTCTTCCAGGAGTGGCAGCGTTACCCCAGCACCCAGATCATCAGGATTTGTATCCGGGGTGAAATGTTTTCAATGTGGAGGTCCTCAATATAGGAATCAGTGCCCACAGAATGCCTTCATTACTCCTTCCCAGATTTCTCGGGCAGGTTTTTGCTACACTTGCCAGAAGCCAAGACATATGGCTAGAGACTGTCCACAGAAGCCTAGTGTTACAGTCTCAATTGGGGCATCATCAGTACCCAGGGGGAGTGAGGCGAAACCCAAAGCTGCAGGGTGGGTGTTTGCCTTGTCAGGAGCAGAGACATCGATGTTAGAGAATTTAGTGCAAGGTGTGTGTTTTATCTTTGATATACCTCTACAAGTTTTGTTTGATTCAGGTGCTACCCATTCTTTTATTGCTGATAATTGTATGGATAAACTTAAGTTACCTGTATGTGATCTACCCTCTTATCTACCCCAGCAGCTGGACTGGTGGTGTCTTCTTATGTGTGTTTGAGGTGCCCAGTTGTCGTAGAAAGACAACAATACAAGGTGAACTTAATCAGTTTACCTTTGAAGGATTTGGATGTGATCTTAGGGATGAATTGGTTATCCACCAATCGCATTTTGATTGACTATGGACAAAAGATATTAGTGCATCCGAAATCAGGAGATGAGCTTATTACATCATCTCGGCAGGTTTAGAAAGAGCTACGAGAGGGAGCTCATTGTTATCTGATCCTGACCCAGATGAATGAAGTGAAGGACAATATACTGGAAGAGGTGTCGATTGTGAGTAAATTTCCTGATGTATTTCTAGATGAGATACCAAGGCTACTGTTAGAAATGTAGGCTGAGATCAAGAGGGGGGGGGGTGAATTGATCTTTGAAATATTTTCGCAATTTACAGATTATCTATTTCAAAGATTAAGAATTCTGACCAGTTCTTGAATCACACACAACAAGCAATCAAAATAAAGGCAGTGACTGAATTAAATGAGAGAAAGGTTTAGAAATATACAACCAAGATTTATACTGGTTCACCCAATCCCAGGGCTATGTCCAGTTTCTAGCCAAATTCCAGTTGGGTTCCACTAAATTGAACGTTTTACAGATTACAACTTTAATCTCACACTCAATCTACCACAAGAACCAAAATTCCAGTCCCTACACCTAAACCTTCACCAAGAACCAAATTTCAGTTCTTGACCAACCTTGCAGCCAAATTCCAGCTACAGAAACCAGTGCCCACAATTCCAGGCACCCACAATACAGTAAAGAAAGTAAAGAAACAAATAGAAGAAACTAGAACGCTCAAACCAGATTTATGCAGCTCTGTAGTATGAGTTTCTTCTCCAAAAGAATGCAAATTTTGCCTCAAGAAAGAACTTCTAAAAACTTCACAAAATTAGCGCAATTCTCTCTTGAAAGTAGCACTTATGATTGCTTGATTGATTGTTAAAAGATGTATTTTAAAAAGTTCAAGCAACTCTATTTATATAGAAGATTTTCAAAACTACTGGTTTATTTAATCTGTTAAAATAATCTTTTAATCTGTTAAAAGTCTTGTTTTAATCTGTTAAAACTTCTTTTAATCTGTTAAAAAGTTCTTGATTATTTTCCAGATTTATTTTAACTGATACGACAATGTTTATATCAATTAAAACTCTTTGTAAAAAATCTTCCAAACTGTTTTAATCGATTGTTTTGTCTTTCAATCGATTAAAATACTGTAAAACATTCTTATAAACTTTTCTAAGTGATTTTAACTGATAACAATCTGTTTTAATCGATTAAAACACTTTGAAAAAAAGTTCATTTAGTTATTTTAATCGATTGAAACGCATTTTAATCGATTATAATTCTGCCAAAAGATTTTATAAAACTTTCTAAGTTATTTTAACTGATAGCAAGCTTGTATTAATCGATTAAAACATTCTGGAAAAACCTCTTAGTTGTTTTAATCGATTATTTCGCATTTGTATCGATTAAAATACTGACGTAACAACTTTCAAAACACTTCAAGTTATTTCAATCGATTATTTCGAGTTTGTATCGATTAAAATTCTGCAGAACACTTTTCAAAATATTCTAAGTCATTTTAATCGATTATATCAATTCTATATCAGCTTAAAATACTAGCGTAAGGTTTTCAAAAATCCTTCTAATGAAAACAATCGATTATTTCGAAAACATATCGGTTAAAAACCCGTTACAAAAGTGTTAAGAGCATTTTAGTTGATAAAGCTTATATACTATTAGTTAAAATAGTTAATTAAAAACCTTTTAACAAAATACTTTGTTTTTAACCGTTTAAACATTTTTAGAGGCATTTGAAAAATCTTTTAAATGAAGAAACCTCATGCAGCATAGAGATAAAAATGATTATACCTAAGTAGAGATGCAGACTCACTAATCTCACTACCCTTTTATCTAAGTGATCTTTGACTGCCACAAAGTAGCCTTTGACTTCATTTTTTACTTCATCAAATCAACAAGATCTTTGCCAAAGTAATTCAATAAGATCTTCATCACTTTCAGCTACCACCTCAGAGAGAGGTCGAATTTGGAATTGATCTAATTCCAAGTTCAGGCTCAATCTCTATGGCACCATATCAGATGACTCCAGTAGAATTGACTGAATTGAAGAAATAGGTACAGGATTTGCTGGAAAAGAAGTTCATTCACTTGAGTGTATCTCCCTGGGGCGCTCCTATATTGCTAGTAGAAAAGAAAGATGGGAGCTCCAGATTATGTATTGATTACCGACAACTAAACAAGGTGACTATCAAGAACAAGTACCCATTGTCGAGGATTGATGATTTGTTAGACCAGTTATAGGGAGCATCAGTCTTTTCTAAGATTGATTTGAGATCTGGATACCATCAGATACTGGTTAAAGAAGAGGATGTACAGAAGAAGACATTCAGGTCAAGATATGACCATTATGAGTATGTGGTCATGTCGTTTAGGGTAACAAATGCACCTGCAGTGTTCATGGAGTACATGAACAGGATCTTCCGTCCTTATTTAGATAAGTTTGTTGTTGTTTTTATAGACGACATTCTTATTTATTATATAACTCAGGAAGAACACCAGGAACATCTAAGGGCGGTGTTGGCTGTGTTAAGAGAGAAACAGTTGTATGCCAAACTCTCAAAATGTGAGTTTTGGTTAGATCAGGTGCAGTTTTTGGGACATGTAATATCGACAGAAGGGATATATGTAGATCCTACCAAGGTAGATGCAGTGTTAAAATAGGAACCCCCTAAGACAGTGATAGAAGTGCGTAGCTTTGTGGGACTTGCCGGATATTACCGAAAATTTATAGAGGGTTTCTCTAAAGTAACAACTCCTTTGACTCAGTTGACCCATAAGAATCAACCTTTTGCTTGGACAAATAAATGTGAGAAGAGTTTCCAGGAGCTGAAAAGAAGGTTGTCTAGTTCCCCAGTGTTGGTGATTCCAGATGTGACTAAATCTTTTCAGGTATATTGTGATGCTTCTATTCAGGGGTTAGTTTGTGTCTTGATGCAAGATAAGAGGGCGGTGGCATATGCGTCGAGACAACTGAGAACTCATGAAAGGAATTACCCTATTCATGACTTAGAACTAGTAGTAGTGGTGTTTGCTCTCAAGATATGGAGGCATTACCTTTACGGAGTCAGATTTGAAGTTTTTAGTGATCATAAGAGCTTGAAGTATTTATTCTATCAGAAGGAGCTAAATATGAGACAGAGAAGATGGATGAAGTTTCTGAAGGATTATGACTTTCAGTTACCTTATCATCTAGGAAAGGCGAATGTGGTGGATGACGCCTTGAGTAGGAAGGCAGTTAAGATGTCAGCAATGATGATGGATGAATTAAGATTACTCGAGAAGTTCATGGATCTGTATCTAGATGTAGAGTTTCGTGATACTAGCATTAGTTGTGGTAGCATTACCATTACTAATGATTTGCTGGAGATGATCAGAGATAGACAATAGGGTGATATGACGTTGAAAGGTGTTATGGATCAGTTAGGATCCGAGTAGACCATTGACTACAAGATGGGTGAGGATAGTATTCTGAGATTCAGAGGAAGGATTTGTATTCCTGTTGACCAGGAATTGAAGAGAGCAATACTAGATGAAGGTCATTGGAGTCGTCTGAGTTTACATCCTGGTATGACTAAGATGTATCAGGATCTAAAGAAGGTTTATTGGTGGCTTGGTATGAGGAGAGATATTGCAGAATATGTGGCTGCTTGTTTGACTTGTTAGAAGACAAAGGTGGAACACCATAGGCCGGGAGGAATGCTAGAACAAATAGAGATACCTGAGTGAAAGTGGGATAACATTACCATGGATTTTGTTACCCATTTACCACGAACAGTTCGAGGGCACGATTCGATCTGGGTGATAGTGGATAGATTGACAAAGAGTGCACATTTCCTCCCTATAAATCTGAGGATATCTATGGCTAAGCTGACATAACTATATATTCGCGATATTTCCCGATTACATGGGGTGCCATCTAGCAATATCTCAGATAGGGATCCCATATTTACTTCACGATTCTGGCAGACTTTACAAGAGGCATTAGGTACCCAACTTAGGATGAGTTCAGCCTATCATCCTCAGAAAGATGGACAGTCAGAGAGGACTATCTAGTCACTAGAAGACTTGTTGAGGTCTTGTGTGTTGGATAATCTAGGAAGTTGGGATGATATCCTTCCATTAATAGAGTTCACGTATAATAATAGCTATATGCTAGTATCGGAATGACACCATATGAGGCTCTTTATGGGAGGAGGTGTCAAACACCTTTATGTTGGTATCAAGATGAGGAGAAAGTGTTTATCGGACCTGAGTTACTCCAGAAGACTACAGAGAAGGTCCGGGAGATACAGGAGAAACTAAGAGCTACTATGAGTAAACAAAAATCATATGCGGACCAGAGGATGAGGCCTTTGGAATTTGAGGGGGGAGACCATGTATTTTTGAGAATCAGACCTACTACTGGAGTAGGAAGGGTAATTAAGTCTAAGAAGTTGACTCTCAAGTTTATTGACCCATATCAGATTTTGAAGAAGGTAGGTCCAATGGCATATCAGTTAGCGTTGCCACCTCATTTGGCAAATATGCACAATGTATTTCATGTATCTCAGTTGAGGAAATATTTGCATGAACCCAGTCATGTCCTAGAGCCAGACGATGTGCAGATTATAGACGATCTCTCCGTTGATGTGAGACCAGTGAGGATAGAGGATTATCAGCTGAAGCAACTTAGAGATAGAATCATCTCAATGGTGAAGGTAGTATGGGATCAGAAATTCGGAGACTTTACTTGGGAGATGGAGGATCATATGCGAGAGTCTTATCCATATCTATTCCAAGTAAGTTCATTTTCGAGGACGAAAATTTTTGTGGAGGGGAGATTGTGACATACAATTTATATTATAATAATATTACTGTGCAAGAAAACTTCGTAACGAAGTTTTCCTCATGCACAGTAAATTTTTTCTTTTATATATGCGCATATAGAAAGGGGGGAGGAGGCAAGAAATTTTAGCAAGTAGTTCTCCCTCTCATCCTTCTTCTTCTTTTATCTAAATTTCAAGCAACGAGACTCTACTCGTGCAGGATCTGGTGAAACGGGAGAGAGCTTGAATTAAGTGGGAAAACTTCGGTAGAAATACCACACCAGGTAAGGGGAAGTTTAATTCATTCAATATATGAGACTGAATTATTGAGTACTCTGTGAATAAGGAATAGGAGTGGAAATCTGAATATTAGAATGATTGATTTTGAGGATTTCTCATGTTTTGAAAAACTTGAAATTTTGTTAGAATTCTTGAAATTAATGATGAATTATATGGTAAAATTATTGTTTTCAACTTAAATTAGATATAAGTCATGTTTAATTTGAATTTGGGATTAGTTTGGTTGTCTAAAACTCGAGTAATTTGAAACCTGTTAAAATCTGCAAAATTTGATTCTCGTTATTGGACGCGAGGAAGAAACAAGGGACATGGAAGGAATTTTTGAAAATGTTCAAGGGTAAAATAGTCATTTTTGGGACATGGAAGAAATTTTTGAAAATGTCCAAGGGTAAAATAGTCATTTAGGGACATACATGAAATTTTTAGAAAAGATTAAGGGCAAAATAGTAATTTAATGATTTCGAAATGATTTCGGAAATGATTTCGAGGAAAAAAAAGAATATATATATATATATATATATATATATATATATATATTTAAAATATAGGATGAAAGTAGCAGTTTTAAAGATTTAGCAAGTGTGTTGTGACGTGTGTGGGTCAGACTGAGTCTAAGAGCTGATGCCCATAATTAGTCATGAGATGTTATGTATTGGCTAGACTAAGCCGGAAGGTTGGTGCCCAGAATCAATCAAATACTATTATTTATTGACCTGAATGAGCCATGAGGATAGGTGGTCCAGAATTCAGCAGATGTGAATGATTTTTGTTGTGTTTGAATGGTACCTGGGGTGGTACAAAGTACATTAGTGTAATAACTATGCAAGAGGATTCTAAATGAGGTCCCAGACTTCACTGATCGGTCGGGTCAGGTAGACTACGAGATCAGGTGGTGAGAAGTCGATGGGGGGATAACTGATGGCGCGCTCAGAGGGGTACTCCAGTATGATTGATGAAGGGTGCCAGTAATCCTACTCTGTGTGGAGGGTGGTTAGAATAGTACTACGGGTGGTGATCACCATGTGCACACAGATGATAGTCTCTGAGTTCGGGCATAGTTAGGGTAGACTTTTGGAAGGCGTCTTAGTGTATTGATGATTAGTAATTTATGATAATATGTAATTATTACTTCTATACCTATTGTCGCTGCCGTCAAAAGAGGCGGTTGGAGTGACGCGATAGTTTCATTTGACTTGCATTTTTAAAAGTGATGTTACAACGCCTTTAGGTTGTCCGATAATCAGGCTGGACCTAAAGGCGAGGTTTTCGAAGGGTTCGAGGAGTCGCCACCAATTTTTTTACCAGAAACATTGGAAAAGGAAGAAAAAAGAAGACATTGGTTTAGAAAAACCAACTTTGGTCATTACAACCAGAGTCGGGTAAGAGAGTTAGTTACGTGTAGGGAAGGTATTAACTTCCCTACGACGCCCCTTTCGAGTTCCCTATGATGGATTGTTTATACGAAGAAATAAAAACTATGAATTGCGCTTTTACCCTTTATTTATTTATTGCAAAAATTAAAATATTGACTACATGACCCTAAGTGTTTAATGCACATCAATAGTATCTAAGAAAGCAGTAAAATAGGGAAGAGAGTGTGTAGGAACCTTCGAAGTAAGCTTTTTATATGAATCCTTTGAAATAGGGTGCTTTTTGGCAATCCCCCACTCTATAATGTTGGTCGCTCTTCCTCGCAACACTACAAAATGTTTTCTAAGAAATCTAAGAAACTCTGGAAATGCTTCAGAGGGATCCTAGGAGAATAATTCGAAGAAATTGCAGAAGGGAAAGTGGAAGAATGTTGTGAAAAGGGTGAGGACGTCCCTGTTAGAAAAGGAGGCTGAGATCAAGAGGGGGGTGAATTGATCTTTGAAAGATTTTCGCAATTTACAGATTATTTATTTCAAAGATTAAGAGTTCTGACCAATTCTTGAATCAAGCAAAACAAGCAATTGAAACAAAGGCAGCAGCAGAATTAAAGAGAGTAAGGTTTAGAGAAATAAGATTTATACTGGTTCACCTAATCCCAGGGTTACGTCCAGTTCTCAGCCAAATTCCAGCCGAGTTCCACTAGATTAAATGTTTTACAAATTACAGATTTCAATCACACACCCAATCTACCACAAGAACCAAAATTCCAGTCCTTGCACCTAAACCTTCACCAAGAACCAACTTCCAGTTCTTGAACCAACCTGCAGCCAAATTCCAGCTACAGAACCAATACCCAACAATTCCAGACACCCAACATACAGTAAATAAATGTAAAGAAACAAAAAGAATAAACTAGAACACTCAAACCCGGATTATGCAGCTACGTAGAATGAGTTTCTTCATAAAAGAAATGAAAAAATTTCCTCAAGAAAGAACTTTGAAAAAATCCACAAAAATTGCGTGATTATTTCTTGAAAGTAGCTCTTATGATTGCTTGATTGATTGCACAAAAGTATATATCAAAAGGCTGAAGCAATCCTGTTTATATAGAGATTTGTTCTAACTGCTGGTTTAATTAATCTGTTAAAACAATCTTTTAATTTGTTAAAAGTCTTGAATTAATCTGTTAAAACTTCTTTTAATCTGTTAAAATGTTCTTGATTAAAATAATCGATTAATTCGAAGATATATCGATTAAAACAGTTTTAGTGAATGTTTTAAAAAGTTTTAATCGATTATTTCGAAAACCTATCAGTTAAAAACCTGTTATATAGGTGTTAAGAACATTTTAACTGATAAAGCTCATATAATATCAATTAAAACAATTTCTTAAAAACCATTTAACCGATTACTTTGGTTTTTAACAGATTAAACATCTTTAGAGGCATTTTGAAAATCTTTTAAATGATGAAACGTCATGCAGTAGAGAGATATGAATGATTAAACCTATGTATAGATGCAGATTCACTAATCACTTCTACCCTTTTAACCAAGTAACTTTTGATTTCATCAGAATAACCTTTGACTTTATTTGACTTCATCAAATCAACAAGATCTTCATTTTATAACATGATTGAAATAAGATCTTCATCACTTTCAGTCCCCCTTTTATAGAAATTTGCGCCTATCAAGTCGGGACCACCGTCTCGGCAAATGAGATGGTCATCTCGCCTTCGGCAAGTGGCGAGACGGAGGTCTCGCCAAACGAGACGATGGTCTCGCCATTGGCAAGTGGCGAGATGGTGGTCTCGCCCTTAGCCGATGGCGAGACGACAGTCTCGACCCTTTAGGTGGAATTTCTTATTTTTCCTATACAAAAATCCTTCCTATTCTAATATGGGGCCTATTGATCTATCCTAGGGACCTTTTAGGGCTTGTTCATCTTCGAACGGAAGTCTTCTGCTCTTTATTTTGAGGCCGGGAAAGATTTGGGGTCTATAGCTGCTCCCCCTTCACCTCACTGGCCGACTGTTGGCTCGTCATGCCAAAAAGATCGGTTGGAGGGTGAAGGAGTTAACCCTCTTGCCTGGCTGTCCTTCGGATGCTCCTTCTTGCGGTAGCCGACCCTCTAGACGAAAAATATGTGTGTGCCTCCGGGATGCTCCTTCATGCAGTAGCCGACCCCTTTGGACAAAAAGGTGTGAACCTCCAGGATGCTCCTTCTTGTGGTAGCCGACCCCTCAGTTGATGAGTATGAACCCTGTAGACCCCAAATCTGCAATTTCTTCAAATTATTCTCGTAGGATGCCTCTGAACCATTTCCGGAGTTTCTTAGTGCTCTTAGTAAGCGTCCTGTAGTGTTGCGAGAAAGAGCGATCATCACTGTAGAGCGTAGAGGTTGTCAAAAAGTACCTTTCTTTTCCAAGAACATTAATACAAAGCTTGCTTCAAAGGTTCCTACATTTCTTATCTTCTTTTACCGCTTTCTTATTACATCTATATGTACATTAGCTGTTAGGGTCATGTAGTCAACGATTTAAATTTCGCAAATGAATAAATAAGGGTAAAAGCATAGTTTTAGAGTTCTTTATTTATAAGATAAACGGTCCATCATAGGGAACCCGAAAGGGGCGTCGTAGGGAAGCTAATACCTTTCCTACACGTAACTAACTCTCTTACCCAACTCTGGTTATAATGGTCAAAGTTGGTTTTTCTAAACCAACGCCTTCTTTTTTTTCCTTTTCCAATGTTTTCGGATAAAACATTGGTGGTGACTCCAGAACCCTTTTCCGAAAACCTCGCCTTTAGGTCCAGCCCGATTATCGGACAACCTAAAGGCGTTGAATCACACTTTTAAAAAATGCGAGTCGAAGCGAAACCATCGCATCGCTCCGACCGCCTCTTTTGGACGACAACGACATATGGCGACTCCACTGAGGAAGCTAGAGAGTTTATCCCATTTAGTGATGAACCAATTTAATAAATAAAAAACTTAAAAATTTCGGTTTTACCCTACCTTATTATATAACATGCTTTATTTGCTTGGATTTAATAACTGATGTTTGTTTATTTTATGCAATTGTTTGAAATACAAACTGTACACAAACCCTTGCACACAACAGTTCCCCATATACCCGGGGGCAAGTGGGAAATCCATAGGGAGTGGGTGACAGGTACGATTTGTCGTAGTGAGGGTCATGAGCCCACCGGTATGGTCAGAAACTATCACTCAAGGTGATAACCTTCTTCTTTTAGCATAAAGATTGACTAAGGCCTTGGTGTCATGCATGGTCAGAAGGCTGGAGAGTGGGGACCCTATAATGGGAGCACCTTGGGGGGCCTGACCTTGTTGAGGAAAATTAGAACTACCCTAAATATGCACTCTTCTGCAGGAAAATCTTACCTCGTAATTAAAAACATCGTCCTACTTGTTCGCGGATGAGTGAATTATGTGTGCATTTGTTTGTTGCATCTGATTGTCGCATTGCATAAACATACAACAGAAAAATAAAAGAAAATCTCAAAAAAATCTTTTTACAATAAACACCCTTATCTCGGACAGTCTGTCTTTTAGCTAGCCTGGTTTCAGGTTCTTTGTAAGCTAAGTAGTCACGTAGTCCGACAAAAGAGATAAGGGATGTTAAAATTATTCTTTTGCAATAAACCATTTTTATCTCGGACAATCTACCTTTTAGCTAGCTTGGTTTCAAGTTCTTTGTAAGCTAAGTAGTCACGCAGTCCGACAGAAGAGATAAAAGGTTATAAAAATAAATAAATCAAATGAAAAAATAATGAATTTGAATTAAAAGAATTTTAACAAATTCGTATCATTCATATCGCATCATTTCATAAGCGGAAAAACCAAGAGAGAAAATAAATGCATAAGGAAAGTATGCATACGCATCATCTTAATAAATCTCTCAAAAAATGGGTTTTAGGAGCATTTTTTGGGAAAATTATTGAGGCAAATCCCATTAGGGATTTGCCACTTGCTCTTCACCTTTTTCTCTTCGTTTTGATATGTTGTGCGTCCAAATTCGACGTCTCAGTCAAAAGTTATCTTACTTTGAACATTTTTCGTCTCTTTTATCATAAAAGGTCCTTTTGTATTAGTGCATGCATAAACACATTCATCTTAGGGGCACTAGATATCCTTATGACAAAGATAAAAGAGGCCTCGAGCACATTCGCAACCTTCCGCAAGGAATGGACAAGTGTGCTAAGGTATATGGTGACCTTCGTTACACTTGTCAAATCAATGATGAGGAAGTAACTATTATACCAAGGTGGGTATGGTGTTGTTACGTGAAGCGTAAGCTTTAAGAATATACCAAAGTCATTGTCTTAAGGTATATCCCATAATAATCGATCATTTAAAATAAATAAATAAAAAAACACATTCTTAAATTCATATGCATTCCAGAAAGTAGCTGGTATTCTTCATACCCTCACCTGCATACAGAAAAAACACAAAATCTCAAACACTATCATACATCATGTTAGAAAATAAAACATGATAATGTTTAGGAAAAAACAAACACCTACATGCATGCATCCACCAAACTTTATCCTCATAACATGCATCTAGTAACAGGCAGTTGAAGAAAGTGAAAATTTCTCAATATCTTGTAAAGAGGATATGACATTTGCACAGGAAGTAAAAAAAGGAAATACATAGAAATTCTAACCCGCCTATGGGTTCCTTTAGGCTTCTTCGCTTTTAAAATATATACTTTGAAACATTGCATTGAGGAATGTATACTGTCTGGATGAAATAAATAAAATTGTTTGTTTTCATCATCTCTTCAACCGTCTATTACATTCATTCATTCATTCATTCTCACTTTAATAATAATAAGAAAATAAAAAGAAAGGATTAATTGATGTGTTTCCCATTAATCGAAATAAGATGAAGAACAAACCTTTTGTTGTCAAGTTTTCTCCAACGGTTGATCCGCCCAAGGAGGATAGTAAGCCTCAACCGTTGGATATCCATGTTAATAAGGAAGAGGGGGCAAGGATGTCGTTACCTTTGTTCATGCCTCAAATCGAATAAAATTGAACCGTGGAAGATACACAAAAGCATTGCCCATCAATAAGGATATCTCCAGCATAGCCAGCATTAGGGACAGGATTAGAAGTGGAAGAATCTATTCTCCCAAGGAGCTATAAGATGATGCTCCTAAGAATAAAGGAAAAAATAAAAAGATCGAAGAAGAGAATAATGAAAAGACTTCCCCAACAATATGAAGGTGACCCATATGATGAGGAAATATGGATACCGCCCAAACCAAGGGCTCATTAGAAACTCTCAAGGAATAAGGAAGCCACCAAATTTTAAAGAAAATCCTTTGAAGCATGACTCTACAAAGGATCAAGTTGCACGGAGAAAAGGAAAGTCTCCCCTTCGCACCTCGAATCAGATTTTCCCAAACAAAGGGGTCCAAGCATCGAGAACGACTTTAGTCATCAAGTGTTCTTCTTCTATTTTTAAGGGATGTAAACCCAATGACTATTAGAGATTACTCCTCGGGTTAGCCCGACCCCCGAGCATTGTAGGGCACACCTTTTAATTAATAAAGAATGTCATTTTTACAATCTGCTTCTCTTCTTTCTATTCATGTCTAAACCTTATAATAACCATATTTAAACAAACGTTTTCAAAAATGCGTCAAAATAATCAAAATGCGCCATTGTCAAAATAATCAAACCACTCATCATTACTGATTAACTAGAAACACCAAATAAAGTTTTACCTCATCATAATAAAGTCGTGTTTCGCCAATGTTGTGCAAAGAGAAACAAAAATCAAAAGAAGCTCATAAAAGCTAAAGGGCAAAAAGAAAAGGCAAGATACCTGGTAGGAAACCCATTAAGGGGGTTACACAAAAGTTAGGGTAAACCCGCTAGGAGACTCGAACAACAATAAAGGGTAGCCTAGGCAAAAATTAGGGTTACAAAATAAAGTCCGTTAGGATTCCCAAAATAAGAAAAGAAGAAACCTAGACAAAAGTTAGGACATAGCACAACATCCTAGGCTGAAAACCCAAAGGACAGACTAGGGAAGTTAATCAGTCATGATAAGCACCATCGAATAATCATTTAAGACGCCACCTCATAAACAAAATGTTTGTCTAAATTAGCTTAAACACTCTAACCAACCTTGGCTAGTCATGTTTACAAAAACCATTTTTTGTCAAAATAAAACAATTCTAAAACACAAGCCTTTGAATTAAATATCCTCTTCCTTCTTATCTCTTGACCCTTACCACTACGACATTCTAGTAATTAGTAGGGAAATGTGGAGATAGTAATCAATAGGAGGATTGACATCCCCAAGGAAAGGGAGGGGTGCACTGACATGGCAAGTCGCTCTACAATCAACACAATCATTCTTCGGTCATGGCAAAATCAAGACGGCAAAATCGGTACAACCTATCATGTCGACGAAATCATATAATGACAGAAGCACGTAAGAAGCAAAAGCACATTTGATTAATCCTTTTGAAATATTAATTGAAATAGCATTGTAGGATGCATATCACAAACATTGCATGCATATGATAGGGTCCTATCTCTCAAAAAAGAAGAGAAAGAAAAAAATGAAAATAAAAAGAATAATGTCTGCTAGGAGATTCTTAGCAAAAGTTAGGGTAGCCCGCTAGATCGAAAACCCGCAAAGGGTGGTTTAGACAAAAGTTAGGGCATTCATAAAAAAGGAAAAAGTCCACTAAGATATCCTAGACAAAAATTAAGGTAGCCCGCTAGATCGAAAACCCCAAAAGGGCGGTCTAGGCAAAAGTTAGGGCTAAACCAAAAAATAAATAAAAGAGAGGGGTTCATCAGCATATTCAGTAGGAGAATGCCAGTTACTTCTCTAGATGCATCAAATAAAAGGGATAGATTGCATTTAGGGCATCCATGCACAAATAGTTGCACAAAACGACTTTATCAAGGTAAAAAATGAAAGAAACAAAAATCACTTCAGATAAATAATGAAAAACGAAAAACATGCATGCATATAAGGAGACTAGCTCCATGTTTGTGATTGAAAACAGGATCACCGAGACCGAGTCTCCAAATAATACCCTCAAGAAAATGGAGCAAGTCGTCAATCAAGCGACTCAGCAGAATAAGAGCTTCCGAAAATCAAGAGCTCCAGCTACCTACCCAGAAAAAGAAGGCACATATATAAGTATCCAAACATTGCTCTCCCTCAAGAAACAAGACCGAGTTGTCATCATCAAATAGCTTAGAAGAAATAAGAAGTTTCCAGAAGCCAAAAGCTCTAGTCATCATTCTTCTACCCACCCAAAAAGAGAGGGCACAGTCATCAGACATCATAAAAGAAAAGCCGACGGAAAGGCTTAGTTATCCCCAAGCGGATTCTTGTCTACTCTAGAGGTAAAACAAATATTACCCCATGACTCAGCATCGCCATTACATGAGTCATCGAGCACACTCACCCAAAATCTCCTTCACACTCCCCAATGGAGAATAAAAGCTTCAAGAGCCCATCATCATCAATAGTCAAAAGAGTCCAATCTTCATACCATCAAGGGCTCAATAAAAAGAAAGAGAAAAGAAAACATGCATCTCTAGTAGATGACAAAAAAGGCCACAACAAAGAGGGTCGAATAAAATTCCCTAGCAAATCATACCAAAATATCTACAAAAAAGAAGAATAAAAAATTCTCATTCCCCTAGTGGAATAAGAGCTTCACGAAGTCAGCTCACATCAACATCAAAATTGGATCCCCAGGAAGTCAACTAATTCCCTAGTGGATCACAAAAAAGAAAACCCTTAATCCCCTGCAGATCCCCAAAAAAAGAAAGAGCAAGCGTGCATGAAAGAAACTAAAAAGTAAAAAGGCTCACGCATTATCCCCATAAAAAAGCCAGATTTCAAAATCGCGATAAAAAAGAGATAAATCGCGAAAAAAGGCGAAATTAAAATCCTAACTTTTAGGTAAATAGAATGCCCATTCCCCAATGAGATAAGAGCATCGAAGAACCAGCTCACACCAGTACCTAACAAGGAGTCAAAACTCTAGGGGACAAACCAAAATTAGATCCCCGGAAAGGCAATCAATCCCCAGTGGATCATCAAAAAGAGAAAAATCATCCTTAGTGAGCCTACGACAAAGGCAAATTTCAAACTTACATCCCCAGAAGGGTCATTCGCCTATGCGTAGGAAAGATCTGGCAAATAAAGAGCCAACATCCCCAGAATGGGATATCAGCCTATTCAGAGGCAAAACAGCGCAAACACGAAACCTTCACCTTTATTTGAAACATCTGCCTATTCAGAGGCACCATCAAAAAATCCTCAAATGGATATCCGCATACTCAAGAGGCACCATCAAAACCAACAAATCTTCAATGAATTCCTGCCTACTTCAGAGGCATTTAACAAATAATGTCCAGCAATCAACAAGCTGGATGGCTATTGGAATAATCCAAAAATCAAAGAATCCCCGGCACACCAGATGACTACAAAAAGTCAAAAACATTTATCAAAGAACGAATCACTCCCCATGGAATCGGCACATGAGCTAGAGCAGTAAGTCGCCGCCACCACTTCGGACAAGGAAGGTCCCGAAGACAAAGACTTGTACACAGGCACAACCAACGCATGAGTTAGAGCAGTAAGCCGCCACCACCACCAGTCCTACGAAGTGGACTGCACCAGCCAGAGGGGGGGTTCATACCCATCAACCAGCGCATGAGCTAGAGCAGTAAGCCGCCACCACCACCAGCCCTACGAAGTGGACTGCACCAGCTAGATGGGAGGTTTATACCCATCAACCTGCGCATGAGCCAGAGCAGTAAGTCGCAACTGGTCCTACAAAGTAGAATACACCAGCCAGATGAGGGGTTTATACTCATCTAGTCCTACAATGGTGGACTGCAAACTCTACTAGCCTGATGAGGGGTTAATACTCATTCAGTCCTACAATGGTGGACTGCAAACTCTACCAGCTAGATGAGGGGTTCATACTCATCAACCGAGGGGTCGACTACCGCAAGAAGGAGCATCCTGAGGTTCTACCACTTGTTAGCTGAGGGGTCGGCTACTGCAAGAAGGAGCATCCTGAAGCTACAAGCAACCGGATGAGGGTTCATACTCATCAACCAAGGGATCGGCTACCGTAAGAAGGAGCATCCTGAGGTTCTATCACATGTCAACCAAAGGGGTCGACTACCACAAGAAGGAACATCCCGGAGGTTCACACTATTGTTCGTCCAAAGGGGTCGGCTACCGCATGAAGGAGCATCCCGGAGGCACACACACATATTTTTCGTCCAGAGGGTCGGCTACCGCAAGAGGGAGTATATGAAGGACAACCGAGCAAGAAGGTTAACTCCTTCACCCTCCAACCGATCTTTTTGGCATGACGAGCCAACAGTCGGCTAGTCAGGTGAAGGGGGGGCAGCTGTAGACCCCAAATCTTACCCCGCCTCAAAATAAAGAGCAGAAGACTTCCGTTCGAAGATGGGCAAGGCCTAAAAGGTCCCTAGGATAGATCAATAGGCCCCATTTTAGAATAAGAAGGTTTTTTGTATGGGAAAAATAAGAAATTCCACCTAAAGGACCGAGACCGCCGTCTCGTTTGACGAGACCACCGTCTCACCAATCGCCAATGGCGAGACCGCCGTCTCGTTTGGTGAGACGACTTTCTAGCCATTTGCCGAGGGTGAGACTGCCATCCTGTTTGGCGAGACGGTGGTCCTAACCTTATCAGGCGAGACGGCAGTCCCAACTTGACAGGCGCAAATTTCTATAAAAGGGGGGGCGTCCTCATCCTTTTCACAACACAAAGCAATTTTTCCTTCTACAATTTCTTCAAATTATTCTCATAGGATCCTTCGAAACATTTCCAGAGTTTCTTAGTGTTCTTAATAAGCGTTCTGTAATGTTGCGAGAAAGAGTGATCATCACTGTAGAGCGTGGAGGTTGCCAAAAGGCACTTTTCTTTTTCAAGAACATTAATACAAAGTTTGCTTCGAAGGTTACTACATTTCTTATCTTCTTTTACTGCTTTCTTATTATATCTATCTGTACATTAGCTGTTAGGGCCATGTAATCAATAATTTAAATTCTGCAAATGAATAAATAAGGGTAAAAGCGTAGTTTTAGAGTTCTTTATTTATAAGATAAACGATCCATCATAGGGAACCCGAAAGGGGCGTCGTAGGGAAGCTAATACCTTCCCTATACGTAACTAACTCCCTTACCCAACTTTAGTTATAATGACCAAAGTTAGTTTTTCTAAACCAACGTCTTCTTTCTTTTCCTTTTCCAATGTTTCCGGATAAAACATTGGTGGCGACTCTAGAACCCTTTTACGAAAATCTCGCCTTTAGGTCCAGTCCGGTTATCGGACAACCTAAAGGCGTTGAACCACACTTTTAAAAAACGCGAGTCGAAGCAAAATCATCGCGTCGCTCCAACCGCCTCTTTTGATGGCAGCGACAAACCCCCATCTGGTTGCTTGTAGCTTTGGGATGCTCCTTCTTACGGTAGCCGACCCCTCAGCTGACAAGTGATAGAACCTTAGGATGCTCTTTCTTGCGATAGTCGACCCCTCGATTGATGAGTATGAACCCCATCCAAATGGTGTAGTCCACTTTGTAGGACTGGTGGTGGTGGCGGCTTACTACTCTAGCTCATGCGCCGGTTAATGAGTATGAACCCCTCATCTGACTGGTGCAGTCCACTTTGTAGGACCGGTTGCGACTTACTGCTCTGGCTCATGCGCATTGGTTTTGCCTATGTGCAGGTCTTTGTCTTCGGGACCTTCCTTGTCCCGAAGTGGTGGTGGCGGCTTACTGCTCTAGCTCATGCGACGATTCCATGGGGAGTGTTTCCGCTTTGGTAAAATTTTTTATCTTTTTGGTAAAGTCTTCCGGTGTGCCGGGAATTCTTTGATTTTTGGCTTTTCTTGGTAGTCATCAAGCTTGTTGATTGCTGGGAATTCTTTGTTTTTGAGTTTTTGGTAGTAGTCATCCGACTTTGCTGGTAGTCAGGGATTTCTGGTGATTTTGGGTAACGCCTTTGAGCAGGTGGGCATTTTTGCTTGTCTGCCTTTCTTTTCTCTTTGTCGGAAGAATGGTGACTAATGTTTTGGGATTAATCTTGCATTTTTCCATGGTTTATTCTTTTTTTCTCGCGATTTTGGATTTTGGCTTTTTTCCGAGATAACGCATAAGTCTTTTTACTTTTTAATCTCTTTTTATTACGCTAGCTTTTTCTTTTTCGGAAGAGAATAAAGACAAACAACTTAACCCAAAATATTTTATTTATATATATCACGAATTTGTACAATGATTATATATATATATATACAATGATGCTCCTAAGGCGGTGGCGGGCTCGACTGCGAGGCTGAAGACGGCTCAGGAGGAGGAAATTGTCGAAACATGTGTCTCTGAAACTCTTTCTGGCTTCGGATCATGCCGAGCATGTTCTGGTTGATCGTATCCATGCCCTGAATCATTCCCTCCTGCCTCTGGCTGATGGTCTCCAGCCGCGTCTCGAAGATGTCTGCCACATGGACATCTGGTCCAACTGCTGGCGAATGTCATCCATGTGACGGTGGACGCCAGGAAAATCATCCTCATACTACTGCTGCTGCTCGAACTTTGGGGGGGATTGGGAGCTCCTGCGCCGCATCCAGATCCTGGATGTCTAGGGTCATGGAGAGCGTAAGGTGGAGGACCACCTGGGACCCCTACCTGATAAGCATCCTCATGCTGATAAGCATGGACCCGTTGATGTACTAGGGTCGGAGGATGGAGGGAATGTCCTCCCCGTCGGTGCACCCTCATCTCTCGGCTAAGCGGGGTGATGAGAGGACCCATGAGGATGGCTCCGACGGGGTGGCTCCCGTAACATCCTAAATTTTGAAACCAATTATATAAATAAATTTTTTAAGTTATAAATATGTACTGAATATTATGTAGAGTTATTATAAAAATAAAACATGATTTTTATTTATAGTAATTTTATCTTAAGAAAATTATAAAATAAAATCCAAGGATAATATTGTGTCAAATAATAATTCTTAATAATAAAATTAAATAAATGAATAAATAAATATTTATGAATTTAATACTATAAAAAAATTAATAATGAACTTATTTATTTAAATATTATGTAAACTTTCTATGAAAAAAAATATTAATAATGAACTTTTTTATTTAAATATTATGTAAACTTTCTATGAGAAAAAAAGAAGAAGAGAGAAACAGAAGGTCGGTGGTGGCCTAAATACATTTGAATTAAGTCGGTGAAGAATCAGAATTAAATTAAGGCGGTGGAGAATAAAGACAGTGAAGAAAATCCTAGAAAGAATTAAGTCGGTGAGTAAGTTTATAAATAAGAGGAAACTGGAAACATACACCAACACAATTCACGGCCAACTTGAAGAATAAACCGAGAGGCACCAGAATTCTTGGAAGAAGAATTCGAGAGAAAGGAGGAAAGGAGGAGCATACAAAATTAGGAGAGTAATAAGATATTGAGGAATCAGGTATGGGTTAGACGTTTAATTTTATTCATATGAATGTCTAAAATTTGAAATTGGAGATTACTATTCATCATTTGCAAAGTTTGAAATATTAATGAAATTAAGGATGAATTATATAATACAATTGTTGTTTTTAACTTAAATTGAACATGTTTATGGTTTAATTTTGATTTGGAACTAATTTGGGTGATTGAAACTGAGAAATTTGAAACCTGGATTTTGAAAATGGTGTACTGGAGGTGATTACTATTCATATTTTGCAAAGTTTTAAATATTGATGAAATTCTTGAAATTAAGGATGAATTATATAGTAAAATTGTTGTTTTTGACTTAATTTGGACATATTGCATGTGTAATTTTGATTTAGAACTAATTTGGGTGCTTTAAACTGAGAAATTGGAAAATCTGGATTTTGAAAATGGCTTGCATAGGAGCGAAGGAAGAAGAAAGGACTAGGTGGGAATTTTTGCAAAAGATCAAGGGTAAAATAGTAATTTCACATATTAGGGACATAAATGGAATTTTTGAAAAAGATCAAGGGTAAAATAGTCATTTCACATATTAGGGACATAAATGGAATTTTGAAAAAGATCAGGGTAAAATAGTCATTTCACATATTAGGGACATAAATGGAATTTTGAAAAAGATTAGGGGTCAAATAGTCATTTCACATCTTAGGGACATAAATGGAATTTTGAAAAAGATCAGGGGTAAAATAGTCATTTTACATCTTAGGGACATGAATGGAATTATAGGAAATGTTCAAGGGGAAAATGGTCATTTTACAACCTAGGGACATAAATGGAATTTTGAAAAAGGTTAAGGTATAATCGAGATAAAGTCAAACAGTATATTACCCCTTCTTTGTTTACTAGGAAAACAACTTAGTAAATATTCGAATTTGAGGATAGTGTCTTCATCAAAGTTATAGGTTATTGTCTTAACTTTCCAACACAATTAGAATCATCTTAAAAGGAGGTCTAAAACTTGAGATATGGACAAAACACTGAACCCTACGAAATAGAGTATTAATAGAAATTGTTTTGTTTGAAGCAACTATGAATTTCAATTGAAATTTTGAATATATAAAGGAGAAGTTTCTAAGTACTTAATTGATGATAGATTGTTTTGTTTCATACAAGACATAAACATAGTGCATAAAATGTTTTCTGGAAGTCACAGAAAAGTTTTTACAAAAAAGTATTTGGAAATTTCTCTTAAGTTGCTACCAAGGATGGTTGGTAGTAATAATGATGTGCAAAACAAAATTTTGAAAATATTTTTGTGAGTCAATTTACTATCAAGAGCATTTGGTAGTGGAATATGACTATGAAAATGGCCGGCCAAATGAGACAGAGAATGTATGAGAATGAATTATTGAGAATCAAACTACCAGAATCTCTGATAGTAAATGGGGAGTAGAATAGGTAAGACAGGACCTCTGGTCTATGGGGATGGACCTCTGGTCTAAGGAGTGTTTGGGCATGGGCAATTCCATAAGTGGTCAGTCTTTATTTGATTCTGTGTCGTGGTAGCATGCCGGGTGCACTGACACTCCGACTACTGTCTACTTGTTCGCGTTTAGTGGGGCATTGTCGAATCACCGGACAGGGTGATGTTAAGCTCTAGTTCCACTAGACACTCAAATGAGTCTCCATGGAGCACTAAGTCAAAAATAATGTTTTAGATTTTGAGTCAAAAGCATGATTTTAAAGTTTTACGTTTTAAGTCACATGTGCATATCATAAACATATTGCATGATAAAATCGTAGATTATTCATGATTTGTATGATATTCTCTATTATGATTCCATGATTGATTTATTTGTTTCTCATAATTAATTTTCAAATTAAATTATATATGGTTGTATATTTATATGCAGTTATGAACTTATTAGAAGAAATGTTTCATTGGTTGATTTTATCGTATGAATGTTTGCTTTATTTGTTGTGGATAAAATTAAATGTCTAATCCCATAAATATTTCAATCCCGGATGTTGGTGACGTGTGATGCAGGAATGTATAGTTCAAGATATAGATGTCAGATGCAAAAATCCAGAGCTTAGGTTGGGAATTGCATAACATATAAGTATAACTTTATGACTTGTAATATTTTGAAAACTTTGTATTAGAACTTGTTACTTGATTTAATATAAAACTTTACCTAAATTAATTGTTCACTTGGTATATTTTCTATTAACCTTCTATGAATATTGAAAATATTACTAACTTAGATAATAAATTAGGATTAATAAATGTAATCTGTAAAAGGGGTTACAGCTTCGACGGGGCGGCTCTCGAAGTCCTTCAGAGCCCTCAAGAAGAAGTAGTCGGGGTTACATCGGTGTCCATGTAGCATGCAGTGCAGCACGAAGAGGTCAGGTTGAGTTATCTACCCCTGACTTTCCTTCCGCGTATGGATCGTCCTTGTTAGAGGTGTCAAAGTGAACCAACCCGACTCACACGGGTTGGCTCACCACGGGTTGAGCTGAAAATAGGTGAGTTCAACCCGGCTCACTTTTTGGCGAGCCAGAAATTTTACAACTCGGCTCAACCCACCACGGGTTGGTGGGTTGGCTCACTAACCCTTATTATTTTAATTTTTTAAATTATATAGAAACTTCGGATGTAGAAAATTATGCTTTCTTCCTTTTTTTCTCAACATCGGTATCTTCATTATTAATTGAAATTGGCTCATTGGGTTTTTCATTAATAATAAAGTCATCACCAATACAATTGACACTTTGATGTATTGTTTTAGATTCTATACTATAAATTAATTTAAAAGAAAGAATGGCGAGACGACGGTCTCGCTAAACGAGACGGTGGTCTCACCATTGATGAATGGTGAGACAATGGTCTCGCTAAACAAGACGGCGGTCTCGCTTTTCGAAGGTTTTTTTTTTAGGAAAATATAGGACCTTATTCAAAAACATCTATGCATGCAATGTTTTCATGTTTTGTCTCCTATAATGCAATTTCATTGATTTTTCAGAATGATTAACTGGTGTGTCTTTTGAAGACGAGGTCCTTCTGATGTTGTTTTCTGGCTGTACTTATTTGTACGATTCCGGACTTAATATGACCGAAGAATAATTGTTGGTTGAGGAACAAACTTGCCATGTCGGTGCGTTTTTTCCTTCCTCTAGAGATTTCAATCCTTTCGTTGATTATATGTCTCTATATTCCCCCACTAATTATCAGAGTGTTATGATAAGGGTCAAGAGAAGAGAAGTAAGAGGATAATTTATTCAATGGCTTGTGTTTTAGATGGTCAAATTTTTATTTAAAAGGGGTTTTGTAAGAATGGTTGGCCAAGGTTGGTCAGAGTGTTTAAGCTGGTGTTTAACAAACGTCTTTCTTTGAGGATTCGCATCTTAGCCAATTTCTATTGCTTTCTATGGCTGATTGACTTCCCTAGACTTCCCTTTGGGTTTTCAGACTGGGATATTGTGTTTTGGCCATAACTTTTGTCTAGGTTCCTTTTTCTTGTTTTGGAAATCATAGCGGACCTTGTTTTGCAACTAACTTTTGCCTAGGTTACCCTTTATTGTTGTTCGGGTTTCCTAACGGGTTAACCCTAATTTTTGCGTAGCCCCCTTGGTGGGTTTCCGACTGGGTAATTTGCCCTCTCTTTTTTGGCATTTGGCTTCTATGGGATTCTTTTGATTTATTTTTTTTACACAATATTGGTGAAACACGTTTTTATTATGATGAAGTAAAATTTTATTCTGTGTTTCTAGTCAATCAGCTTGATTATTATTGCGATGGCGTGTTTTGATTATTTCGACGCATTTTTTTAAAAACTTTTCCTTAAACATGGTTATTACGAGGTCTAGTCATGAATAGCAAGAAAAGAAGCAAATGATAAGAAATGTATTATTTATTAATTAATAGGGGAATATGTGCCCAAAAGATGTCCGGGGGTCGGGCTAGCCCCGGGGGATAATCTCTAACAATCATTGGGTTTACATCCCTTAAGAAAGGAAAAAGAGCTCCTAATGACTAGAGTTGCTCTTGACGCTTGTATCCCTCTGCTTCAGAAAATCTGCTTGAGTGTGCGGAGGGGACACTTCCCTTTTCTTCTTTCTGCTCGCCCTTTTGTAGGGTCATATCCTAGGGCATGCTTTAAAGGATTGTCTTTGAATTTCGGGGGCTCCTTCATTCCTTGGGAGTCTGCCCCGAGTCCTTGGCCAGGATGGTAACCATGCTTCATCATCATGCGGGCTACCTTCGTATTACCGGGAAGTCTTTCTACATTGGCAATTTCAAGCGCTTGAAAATATGTTTCAAGAGCCTCTTAAGCCGCATCCACATAGGGTTGAGTAGGCAGTCCACTGATCAAGATATCATCTTTAGCTTGGACCGGAACCAGTTTGTCATCTACTATAAACTTGACTTTCTGATGGAGCGTTGAAGGTACTGCCTTGGCGTCATGAATTCAAGGTCTACCAAGGAGACAACTATATGCTGGAGTAATGTCCATCACGTGGAAATTGACGTTGAAGATAGTGGGTCCAACTTGAATTGGCAGATTGATTTCCCCCACTACTTCTCGTTTGGATCCGTCGAAGGCTCGAGCGATAGTGCTACTTGGGTGCATGCGGGTTCCTTAAATAGTCAACTTGTCAAGTGTGTACTTGGGCATCATGTTCAAGTATGACCCGTTATCCACAAGAACTTTAACGATGAGGTATTCCTTGCATTTTATGGAGATATGCAAGGGTTTGTTATGGCTCGACCCCTCTGGAGGGAGTTCTTCATCTGTGAAGATGAGGTAATCGCTAGCTGTGATGTGGCCGACGATCCTCTCAAATTTTTCTTGGGATATAGTATGAGGTACGTGTGTTTTGCTCAAGACCTTCATCAGGGTGTTTCTGTGCGGTTCCGAACTCATCATTAGAGATAACAATGTTATCTTTGTCGGTGTGTGATTGAGTTGATCGATGATGAAGTACTCGCTCTGCCTTATGAACTGGAGTAATTCATCGGTCTCCTCCTTAGATTCTTTATTTTTCTATTCTTCGGTTTATTTATTTTTTTCCTTTATTCTTGGGGGCATCTTCTTGTAACTCTTTGGGGGAGTATATTCTTCCGCTTCTAGTCATGTCCCCAATGCAGGTTATGTTGGAGATGTCCTTCTTTATTGGTGAAGATTATCCGTATCTTCACGGTACAACTTTATTTGATTCATAGGGGATAGGAAGAGGCACAAATAATCGCAAAGGCGTCCTTGCCCCCTCTTCCTTATTAACTTTGATAACCAACAGCTGAGGCTTATTGTCCTCTTGGGATGAGTCGACCGTTGGGAAGAGCTTGATTACGAACGATTTTCTCTCCATCCTTCTGATTATGGAAGACGTGTCAGTTAATCCTTCTTTTTTATTATCTTATTTATTAAGAGTGAAGGAGGGGTAATCAGATATGCAAATGAATGAAATGCATGCAAGTAGACAATTGTTGAATAAAAGGAAATTTTATTTATTTATAGAAAGTGTACATTCCCCTACACCATGCTACGAAACACTTTTTGATAGAAACAAAAAAGCCTAAAGAAACCCACAGGTGGGTTCTGATTTCTATGTAATTCCTCTTCGACTTCCCGTACATGATGAATGAGTGTTTCAGTCTGCTGGTGGACCGTCTGGTTCATATCTTTGCTATACTTTTGAGCCTCTTTGATCTTCGTATCTTGATGGACGACCAAGGCTTGTAAATTGTCGATTCTCTCAAGGGCTCGATCTCTTTCTCGTAGCACCTGGCCATACTGAGCTAACCCGTCTCTTTCTTTGCAGCGCAGCTCAGTAAGGCTTCTATTAAGTCTCTGGGTAGTCTCCCATCCTTGACGTATCTCAGATTGAGTCCTTGCGAGATCTTGCTGCATTCCCTTGATCGTCTGAGTCTGTTTTGCACATTCGGCCTCAAGGTGTGTTGACTTGGCGGTTATTTCTTGAAGTTGATTATCCGAGTTTAATCTGACAACTTTGGATGCTCGAATAACCTGCTCACTGGAGTCAGCGCATTGGTCCTTGAGGTGCTCTCCTGCACTACCTTTGTAGACCGTCTATAGTGAGGATAGATTTTTGTTCTTTTTCTTAAAGGGCCCTCATCTGGGCAACCATGATTTCTATCCTCTCGGTCAAGGCATCGACTTGGCTTTGGAGCTCTTCACTGGTTGAAGGCACAGTAGGTGGGGCGGATGGTTGTGACATCCCTCTGTTTCTCCTCCACTCCTCATAGTCACTGGAGACAGCTACTCGAGCTTTGCCTAGCTCTTTATCTCCCATGAAGACTGGTATTTCCCATGCTCTCCGCACAGCAAGTGAGTTAGCAATAGTGCATGGGTTTCCGAAGAAACACAGTCCTTTGAGCTCTTCTTGTGATAATGCGGTTTGGGTCCTCTGCCTATTAACGGTACGCTCGGATAATCCCCACATCTGATGAGGATCGGGCCAGGTCGGAACCAAGGACATGCCCAGGATAAGCGGCTGGCATCCCATTGTTCCAACTCGACCTTCCACTCCATGGTTAGGTGTCGGTGAAGAGGGATGTTGGAGAAGCTCTTCAAAGGGTCGGGGAACATCCCCATGTGACTAGAGGCATAGAAATGTGTGATACCCCACACGAATAGTAGTGAAGAGCAGCATCTAAGTGTTCTCCCTTGCTTTTGGTGACAGAATTCAACCGAAAAGCAAGGTGTCGGCAAGAAGTGCAGGCAAGGGACTCTTCGAGTGCACGTCCCAGGTGAAGAAGGCGTCCATGACGGCTTGATCCACTATGTCGAGGTTAAAGGGAAACAACATAGTCCCAAACACGATCAGAGTCAGGGTTTTGTTATAAGCAAACCAGTCTGCCCTTTCAGCCAAAGAGGACAAATGGTCTTCTAACATTGCGACTTTCCAATACTAGATGTTCCCTTTTACTATCAGAGCAGTCTGTCGAGATGAAAATCGGATGATGGCAGCAACTTAGGCTGCAGGAGTATATGCCTCATGGCGAATATGGACCCCGGCTAACTTGGACCATCTTAACATAATCTCATACTCCTCCAAGATGAGCATCATATCAAACTGCGGAAATTCGAAGCAGTGCAGACTAGAGTTCCAAAAATGGACCAGAATCCTGATGAAAATAGGGTCGACACAGATCTTCAGTAAGTCGAGAATTCGTCCATAAGATTTTTCAAAGTTGGAGCAGACCTCTGGTGGCATCAACGTGTAGAGTCGTTCTATCTTCTTTACATGGTATCGGAGAATATTCATTTTCTTCAACTGTCTACTAGCCCCCTCCATTTTCTAGAAAACAAAAATGCATGTTATGAATATGATGTTAATGCAAGTATGCATGCAAGTGTTTATTTTTCCTAAACATTATCATGTTTTATTTTCTACATGATACATGATAGTGTTTGGTTTTTTGTATTTTTTCAAAAGGAAGATAAACTATCTATATGGATATTTATAAGTTTAATGCTTATGAACAAGATCCCATTTTGGATTTATTCGGTTTTTATTTGTTTTATTTGATTTATTTGTTTTTTATAACCTTTTATCTCTTTTGTCGGACTACGTGATTACTTAGCTTATAAAGAACCTGAAATAAGGCTAGCTAAAAGGTAAACTGTCTGAGATAAAGATAATTTATTGCAAAAGAATAATTTTAATATCTCTTATCTCTTCTGTCGGACTGTGTGACTACATAACTTACAAAAAAACCTGAAACTAGACTAACTAAAAGGCAGATTGTCCGATATTAATTGGATTAGACAGGGATTCTCTCACTACAAGAAAAAATGCTATTAGCGACTGAAAAAATCGGTCGCTAATGGCCAAAATTCGGTCGCTATTCTGTTAGCGACCGAAATGGTTGGTCGCAAAAGGGCAAGTCGCTAATTGGTTAGCGATCGATTTACATTTCGGTCAGCTAAATAGCGACCGATGAGGTGGTCGCTAAATAATTTGGTCACTTACTCATTGAAGACCAAAATAGCGACCGAAATTAATATAATAAATCGGTCGCTAAATCAGTGGTAAAGTTTTAAAAAATAGCGATCGATATATTCGGTCGCTAATATATTAATATAATTATTTAAATAAAAATTAAAATCGATCGTTAAATCGATCGCTAAAATGGAGACAAAGTTAAAAAAATAGCGATGGATATAATCGATCGCTAATATATTAATTGAATTATTTAAATAATAATTTAAATTGGTCACTAAATCGGTCGCTAAATTTGAATTGTATATTATAATAAATTTGTAGCGACCAAAAATTCGATCGCTAATCTAACCAAATCTGAAAATTTTCATTTAAAATTTTGTATATCCAATTTGACAAAATTTGTACCTGCTTAATTCATCCAAACATAACACAAATGAAAACTTAAGAACTAAAGTCAAATTATTCAAATCATAAAATTTGTATCTGCTTAATTCATCCAAACATAACACAAATGAAAACTTAAGAACTAAAGTCAAATTTTGTATATCCAATTTTACAAAATTTGTACGTGCTTAATTCATCCAAACATAACACAAATGAAACTTAAGAACTTAACAACTACTCAAGATTCAAAGTCTTAATATCATAAAATTGAAAATTAGTCCTCTGGTATATTGTCAGTGTCATATTGACTTGTAGTAGGAATTTTATGAAGGAAGCCAAGATCTATTAATTATTCTATTATAATAATAATCCTAATTAATAATTGAAGGTCATTCTTTGAGGAAGCCAAGATCTGTCTGATTCTGGATCAATGAAGGTGTGACTCGAAACTGCTCAACTCCTTCATTCTTCAATTCTCCGGCCCATTTCACTCTTTGGGATGGACGAAACCCAGTCCAGAACACCTGCACTCTTATCAAATTACTCCAAACTTGTTCAACTCAATAAACAACAATTTTATACACTTTAGACCCTCTTTCACTTTGATGTTTTTATGAAATTATCAACAATTTTGTTGTCAGATCCATTGATTTAATGAGTATAAGAAGGCCTTGGTGATGATAACAATACTACAGAATGGAGTTAGAAATGATTGCCTGTATTCATAGAAGCAAGAAGTTCTTTCATTCTCAACTTTGCCCCAATTATTCCACCCTGCATGCTTTATACATTGATCCATGAAAGTGAATGCAAAAACCACTCTTGCAAAAGGTCTCCATGGTCTTCCCAGATATGCATATGAAGTTCCCCGATTACCTGTGACAACACATCTGCAATGACACCACAAACAAAACATCATGTAAGGAACCAAAATGTTCACAACATAATAAAAGTACTTTACTTGTGTAGTATCCTTTCTTGGACTCGGAAGTTTAACAGATTAACACACCAAAGAAACATTGTAAAGGGATAGGAGCAAAATATTGACAAGGAAGCATAGAGTAGTATGAGATTCAAAGATTTTTATTCTAAGATTTCTTACAGGATTCCTGAATTCATTGAATTTTCAAGGGATCATTTCCCTAGCTTCAAGAGAATCTGGTTCTTGTTTTAACCTAGAATGTTTTTTTCTAATTAAATACTCCTAAATCCGTGTTAGCCATGCTTCTAAACATTTACAAACCAAACTGCAAAACTTAAAAGCAAGATCATCTTCAAAACCAGCATTCTCTCATTATCTTAATCAGTTTTCATAAACACGACTCGATCATGATGATAAACTTCAACCTAGGTACTTACTTGATTTCACATCGGAAGAACTAAGAGAGAACATATTTTTCCTTGGAATTGGAAAACAAAGTAAGAGTCACTAACACTGTTGTATTGTAGGGGAAACAAGATGATTGGGAAATGTCTCTTTCCTTGTTAAACAAGTTACAATGACTAAAAAAAATTATTATGTGGTAAGATGATGTTGTAAGTATTAGGCATGATCACACACCTCAGGAATACATAACCATTTTTTCCTGTGGAGAGTTTCGATCTGTGCGATTATAAACCTCACGGACTTGCAATGGATGTGACAATGTTCCAAGAGTGCAAGTACTATTACCAAAAATGAAGTCCACACTCCCTTCAATGTAACAATCTTTCAAGTATTGCTTTCCATAATGTAAGTACGAGTGTGTCCTGTACTAATCACAAAATAAGTTTATTTATCACCTTGGTACCTCAGATTTTCCTCAAATGAAACGGAAGGATAATGGTGTACAAAACCATCTAGCCTAACAATCATGGCCTCTTGTTAATTGAAGATCTTATTATGTTTACGCAACACACACTATAAAGGATACATCATGCACACATAAATTTCTAAAATCAAACTCGAGAATAAAAATATGAAGACAAGTGAAGCACCCGCCACCCAAGGAACCTACAATTATAGAAAGCACAACGATCTGTCGTTACTCCGAGTGCCACTGCACGCCCTGCACCCTGCTAGGTAAAAGAGGGAAACAAAAGAACAAGTGTGCACAAGGTCTCTGCTAAAATTCCTTCATATTTTAAACATAACAATGGTGTTCATATTTTAAACAAAACAAAACAAGTTCCCAAATTGGTCTGTCAAGCACCACCAAATCCGCAGTAAGAGGGATCTCGAAGAACCTATCTACTTCACAAATCCACCTACAACAAACCATAAAGAAATTCTGTCAAAATTATCTCTCCTTTATTATTCACAATGCAAGAGAATAACAAGTATATACATTCAAACAAGCCAAACCTTGGTTGAGGGTGTCGAGGTCACGGAGGAGGTTAAGAACAGAGGTGTGGCGCGGTGGCTCACAGGGTGGCGTCCGGTTGACGAGGAGCTTTGGTGGAGGTTGGATTAGGGTGAGGGCTGACTTGGGGGGAGTAGTGAGGGGGCTAGGGCTCGCCGGGAGTGAGGAGGAGATACTGGCCAAGGTTAAGAGGAATGGGTGAGTCAGGCGCGAGAGTTAGGGTTATTTGGGGATAAGTGGCGCGAGATATGAAAGTGAAAAATGTGGTAGTATATGATAGCGGTTAAATCTTAACCGCTATTATAATATCACTTCTAATAGCGGTTAAATCTTAACCGCTATTATATAGCACTTCTAATAGCGGTTAAATATTAACCGCTATTATATATTTTCAAATATGATCGATCATTTGAAAATGTAATCGATCATAATCAAAAAATGTGGATGTCGCTCGAGCGAGATCAGTGTCGCTCAAGCGAAAAACAACCCGAGAATGCCAATTTTGTGCAGGTGGCGTCGCTCAAGCGATGTTATTTTCGCTTGAGCGAATGTTGACCTGCTAACCGTTGATCAAAGTTAGCCGGATAATGTAACATAGGTGACCTCATGTTTGAATCGGATGTCGCTCGAGCGAGTATAGTGTCGCTCAAGCGAAATACAACCCGAGACTTCACAATCTTAAAATCTGGTTCTATATGATAGCGGTTAACCCTTAACCGCTATCTAAATTATACTTTAGATAGCGGTTAACGTGGAACCGCTATCATATCTTCTCAATTATGATCGATCATTTCTATTTATAATCGATCATAATGAAAACTTACATTAACTATTTTTTTTAATATTATGTTTTTAAATTTGCTATTAGAGAAAACCTTTCAGAATTCAAAATATTAAATACTTTTAAATATTAAAATTAACTTTATCAAAAATTAGGAAAAAAAATTAATCCAAAAGAGTTCAAAAATGTATTATAATATTGTCAATTTTGAGTTTAATTATATTGTTCATTCTCAAAGTAGAAAAATATATTGTAATTATTTTAATTTAATAAAATATAATTTAAATTTTTAATACTAAAATTAAAAGATTAAATAATAATAAATTTAATTCTTTAAATTCAGTATTTAGAAACTAATATTATAGTTTCTCTGTTTTAAATAATTAAAATAAATATTTAAAAATAAAAATCAAAACTAGTATTATCTTAAATTTATTAAAAGTGTAATTAAATCTCTATTTTCTTAATTTTATTTGTTTCAAACTTCTCAATTCTACATTTTTGTAAGTTCTATCATTATATTATCATCCTCATATCCTCCCATGTTCTAGTACTTTATCTTTATAATAGTCAATATTCTTAAATAATTTATATTTTTAATTATAATTTTTTAGTATATATTTTAGAAATTAATCAATTCTAATCTATTATTTGAAAAACTAATCAATTCTAATCAATAATTTAGAAAACTAATCGATTATAATTAATTATTTGAAAAAATTATCAAATATGATCAATCATTTTGAAAATCTAATCGATCGAATTAAAAAATCCGGTTGTATATGATAGCGGTTCCAATGGAACCGCTCTTAAAAGAGCACTTCTAATAGCGGTTAAACCTTAACCGCTATCTAACTATATTTTATTTATTTATTGATACATTTTTTCATCAGATATCACTCGAGCGAGACTAGAGTCGCTCAAGCGAAATACAACCCGAGAATGCTAATTTTGTGCAAGGGGCGTTTCGCTCGAGCGAGACCAGTGTCGCTCAAGCGAAATACATTTTAGATAGCGGTTCCACAGGAAACGCTCTTAAAAGCGCACTTATAATAGCGGTTAACCCTTAACCGCTATCTAAATTATACTTTAGATAGCGGTTAACATGGAACCGCTATCATATCTTCTCAATTATGATCTATCATTTCTAATTATAATCGATCATAATGAAAACTTACATGAACTATTTTTTTGAATATTATGTTTTTAAATTTGCTATTAAAGAAAACCTTTCAGAATTCAAAATGTTAAATACTTTTAAATATTAAAATTAACTTTATCAAAAATTAGGAAAAAAAATTAATCCAAAAGAGTTCAAAAATGTATTATAATATTGTCAATTTTAAGTTTAATTATATTGTTCATTCTCAAAGTAGAAAAATATATTGTAATTATTTTAATTTAATAAAATATAATTTAAATTTTTAATACTAAAATTAAAAGATTTATGTTGCATGAGGTTTCTTCACTTAAAAGATTTTGCAAAATGCCTCTACAAATGTTTTTAACAATTAAAAACAAAGTATTTTGACAAAAGTTTTCTCAAACAAGTTTTTAACTGATACAGCTTTGATAGAACCGATTAAAATTACTTAAAATGTCAAGTGAAATGTTTTTACAATATTTTAATCGATACAACTTGATTTTAATCGATTAAAACCACTTAAGGGTTCAGGATGATCGATCAGAATGCAATTATGACCGATCAGAATCAGTTATGATCGATCAAAATTTAGTTATGACCGATCAGAACTCTTTTAATCGATTAAATCTCGTTTCAATCGATTAAAACAACTTAAAAATTTCTACACAGCGTTTTAATCGATTAAAACTTATTTTTATCAGTTAAAATAACTTGAAAAGTTTTACAAGAAAGTTTTGTAGTATTTCAATCGATTGAATCGCAAAACAATCGATTAAATCAACTTAGAAGATTTTTTGTAAAGTGTTTTAATTGATATAAACGTTGTCGTATCGAGTTAAAACAAATCTGTTAAAGAATCAAGAACGTATTAATGGATTAAAAGAAGTTTTAACAGATTAAAACTACACTTTTAACAGATTAAAATAATCTTTTAACAGATTAATTAAACCAAGTAGCTTTGAAAATCTTCTATAAAAACAGTTTGGCTTGAACTTTTTTAACATACATTGAATATCATCTTTTACACATCCTTGAGCAATCAATCAAGCAAACTTCAAGCACTCTTTCAAGAAAGATTCGCATCAGCTTTTGAGTAGTTCTTTGAAAATCTTTCTTGAGGCAACTTGATTTCTTTTGAAGAAGAAACACTTACAGCAGAATTGCATAAACTGGTTTGAGCATTCTAGTTTCTTCTTTTTCATTTCTTTACATTCTTTTTGTATTGTTTGGTGCCTGGAATTTTGGCACTTGGTTTCTCTCGACTGGAATTTGGTTGTAGAGGTTATTAAGAGCTGGAATTTGGTAATACGAAAACATTTCAGAAAGCAAAATGTTAAATACTTTTAAATATTAAAATTGACTTTATAAAAAATTAGGAAAAAAAATTAATCAAAAAGAGTTCAAAAATGTATTATAATATTTTCAGTTTTAGTTTAATTATATTTTTCATTCTCAAAGTAGAAAAATATATTGTAATATTATTTTAATTTAATAAAATATAATTTAAATTTTTAATACTAAAATTAAAAGATTAAATAATAATAAATTTAATTCTTTAAATTTAGTATTTAGAAACTAAAATTATAGTTTCTCTGTTTTAAAAAATTAAAATAAATATTTAAAAATAAAAATCAAAACTATTATTATGTTAAATTTATTAAAAGTATAATTAAATCTCTATTTTCTTCAATTTTTTAATATAAATTTTTAAAATATAATTTAATTTCAATTGAAATTTTGAATTGAAAAATAAATTCAAGAATATTTGTTATTAAACTTTTCTTAAACAATGTATTGAATAGTTAACATCACTCTAGTCTTAATTTATTACAATTTAAATTTTTAATAAATTTGATTTATTACAATTCATTTTGTTAATATTGAGACCAAAGTTTATTTTTAAAGTATATTTTAAAAATTAAATTATTTTTAAAAAATAAATTACTTTTAAAAAATAAATTATAAAAAATATACTAAAACAATTAAAGTATATTTATAAAAAAAATTAAATATAATAAAAAAATAATATTCATTAGCGACCGATTTCAATTCGGTCGCTATTTTCTCATTAGCGACCGATTTTAATTCGGTCACTATTTCAATTTGTAATTCGGTCGCTAAATCAGTCGCTAAATGATTTTTTTATTTTAGTATGAAATAGCCACTGATTTAGCGATCGAAATTTTGCGACGCAAAATATTGGTCGCTATTTCTAGTCGCTAAATAAAAAAGTGCAAAATAAATCATATTTTGGTCGTTGAATCGGTCGCTAATTGCGACCGAATTAAAGTGGTCGTTAAATCGGTCGCTAATTGCAACCAAAATTAAATCGGTCGCTAAAGCGGTCGTTAATTGCGACCGAAAAAATTCGGTCGGTAATTTCGGTAGCTAAATGTGTTTTTTCTTGTAGTGTCTTCCGAAAACCTGGCAAACAGTTGCATACCTAATGGCTGCTGGGTAGGGATGATCTACGAAATTTCAAAGGAAAGAGGACCTGAAAAATATTATATTAAATTCTTATAACATTTGGATAAGCTGAAAATAATTAAATAGATAATTATATTATATAATTTCCTCTTTGTATATTTATATTTTTAAATGGATACATTTAATTGTTGAATTTTTAAGTGTATAATTTTAATCAAGCATTAATTAATCAATTTTTATATAAAAAATAAAAAGTAATTTTCCCTTCATTTAAATGAAGACACTATCAAAAGCATGCTTTTAAAACATTGTTTTCCATGCCACTTTCACAATTTAAAAGAAAAATAATATTTTAAAAGAGAAGAAGAAGATGAGAGGTACAGGGCTGAGTCAACGCCAACATACATAACATTTATGAATGATGGTTAAGATGAGTGTTCCTGAAAAGGTAAAACAGGACAAATGGGATAAACTCCAAAAGATGACGGGGCATGTAAGAAATGCAGGAATATGATTGTTAGAAGTTACTATTTGTGTTTATAGTAAGACCATTCATTATATACAGGATTTACATATGTAGATATTAAGAACCATTAAGGATGTATTTGATCAAGAGTATAAAATTTGTTTGGAGAAGACGATGCAAGTCTTGTTGACTTTACGTAAGATCATTACCATCTTAATTGGATTCTGAAAACTGTACTGTACATGTGACAAGCACGTGACAACTTTTATTGGTCATGTTATCACTTTTTTTTAACCAAATAAATATAATTAAATAATTTTTTAATATATTTTTTTATTTTTCAAATATTCTTTAATCCCTACAACATTATATTTTTGTCAAATATCTATCAGTATACAAATTTTCAAATTTCATTAAGATACATTGTGAATATAATTTTTATATTATCATTTATTTGTAAATTGTGCTACACAGTAATTTTATTAATCAAAGTAATTATTTTAAAATCCAAAATAAAACGATTTTGTATTGATAAAATAATTTTTTGCTGTAATTATCTTTTCATTTCAATTATTTATTTGATTAAATTTCTCATTTTTTAAAAACTGAATAATGTGACTATTAATTTATAGAATCAAGAATCTCAATAGATAGAATAATTTACGTATTAGAAATCGAGAAACTGGATGAATATATCGATCAATAGAAGATAAATTTAACTAAATAAATAATAGAAAAAAATACATAAGCCTAATTTGTTATTTCTTTTACTGTTTAATTTCAATTTTTTTTGCAAAATAAAAAAAAAATTACAAGCAACAAATTCTCCACCTCCTTCTCTTTCTTTTATTGTTTCTGCACAATTATTTATTCCTTCTCCCCCAATAGTTTTCGCTCCTTTTCGATCACTTTCTATCCATTCCACACCTTTCATCAGATCACCATCACCGTACATATTATATGTTGTTTTGATTTATTCTAAATTTTAATTCCGAAAAGATATAGGGTAGTGCCCCCGAAGCTCCCAATCTGAATATCTCAACAGCATTTGTTCCATTTCGATACTGTATCTCATTGTTATTGGCTTCGATTCGTCGACGGCATTGGAATTCAACTGACTGCAATTGTTTTTGAAGGAGAAAAGAAAAATCAAACTCAGGATTAGCGTTGATCTCTGTGCGCAGTGATTTGAATTGTGAATGAGAGATACGGTAACGAGATTGGTTTAGATGAACATGGAGGTCGTCACTGATGCGGCGTCGTTGGACGTTGAATTGTTGCAGCTCCCAGAGTTTTCCGCCTTGGCACTCAAGTCTAACCACGATTTCATCGAGAAGCTCTTCGACCAGTGGTTGTCGCTTCCGGAAAGTAATCGATTGGTACGCTTCCTTCCGTTTCGGAATCTGAAAATTGCCACATTGCTAATTTGAGGAGTCTCCTTAGTTTGCTTTTGTTCCTTTCGTTGATATATTTGTTTGTATACATGTGCATGAAGAATGAAGTGATTTGAAATAAATCAGTGGTGGTGTTGAAAGCGGTGATATAGCCTCCGTGGTTACAAGACAATGGTTATTTAAATAATAAAGGTTTCGGGGAAAGATGCATCAGTCTTACATTACGTTAACTCGTTGCGTTGTTGATAGCATTCCACACAGTTGAGAATTATCACTTTTCAAGTATGCATGTGTGGCTAAACCCACCATATTATTGTGTTGTAATCAGCTTCAACTGTCATAACACCATCTCTTACGAGAAATTTTTTTTCTAAATCCTACCAACTCCAGAGCAATATAACTAAATAAGCTCTTGGTGATAATTGAAATGTGTGAAAGGCTGGTTGAAAATGCTATAGTTTTTGTATTTTACTTCTGGGTTTCCGGAAACTGTTATGCTGTTCTCCACAAAATATCAAATGCAAAGTTGGTGACATTGTTTTAAGATCTCCCTTTTTAATTATGCAGGTAACATCGTTACTCAATGAAGCAAAGTCATGTGTTCCCTTGAATGTCCCCGTGAATTGCTCTAGTCCAAATGCTGCCAATAATTCTTTGCCTTCTGTTAGTGGCAAATCGAGAAAAGTGATCAAAATCGAAGGAAAGAAATGTGACTCGATAAGATAAACAAAAAATTCATTCGATGTCTAATTAGAAATACGTAGCATATAGCATCGAGAAGCACAATCGAGAATCGAATGAATAATAATCAAATGACTGTTGTTGAATAAAAACTAAGTCATATAAGACCAGGGTTAAAAAGGAATCGTAAGCAATTCGAAGTTCTCGAAAAATACAGAATCGAGAGTAAAGAAAGACAATGTGGACATTGAGACTTTGGCCAAATCGTGAAAGGAAGTAAGTCGAATGCACGTATAAAGAGCAGTTTTGAAATCATGGGAAAAAGTCGGAGATCGTGAGAACGTGGGAAACTATAGAAGATAAACTGTCATACACACGTAGAACGTGGTAGCAGTCGTGTTAACTGCTCTTGGAAGGCTTGAAGGATGCCCTATAAATAGAGCAAAGGAGGAAGGAACAGGGGGAGCAGAAATTGGCAGAGAACAGAATCAGTAGTGAAAAGTCTACCGGAGAAACGACGAACACCATGAAGCTTCTGGCAATCTGGATTTTCTTGCTCACTGAGTACATTTACCGCTTTCTGTATTTTCCTTGGTAATTTACTCTGATGCAACTTAAATTCAGCAGTTTTATGTTTCTGTATTTTTTATTCCTTGTCCGTTTCAATTCAATGAAAGTTTAAGTTTCTGTATTTTCGATTTCCTGTCATTTACTTTTCTTGCAATTTCGATTTATTGCCATTTACATTTCCTGCACATTTCGATTTCCTGCCATTTATATTTGCACTATTTTCGATTCCTCGTCATTTACAATTACTGCAATTTTGGGGTTTTTGCTCTTTACATTTTCTTGCAATTTAATGTTCTGTCTCTCGATTCGATACTTTACTGTTTTCAGTACTTTAAATACAAAATACCAAAAACAGTTTTCTTGATATCTTGTGATTTTCGATCCTCATACACATTTTCGATTGAAAGTCAGACTGCTAGCCTAAGTAAAAAGAGCTTACGTGGGAGGATTTCAATTAGGACCATAATACTGTTTAGAATCGAAATCGATCGAAATTCCACCAGAAACAAATTGGCGCGCCAGGTAGGGGAGATTGTGTTGAGAAACACAAAATTGGTTAGTTCGAGAGTGTATGAGATTAAGGAGTGGGAGAGTCGTGAGTCAGAGTTCATCAAATAACCAAGGTAACAGTGAGGGATTAAATGGGTCACACCCACCAAATACTGGGGGGCAAAGTCATAATGGGAACATACCTGTAGTATCGACAACTGTGAGCATGTCGATACCTGTGAGTAGTGAACAAAATTCAGGTATATTAGCAAACACCCAAGTAGGATCTAGTACGGTGATACCAAATAATATGCAAACTATAGGAAATCCCACAACCACATATGTAGGGCCACGTATGAGTATAAGACCGCCCGGGTTTTCACTTAATAATGTGAGTGGGGCTGGAACTTCTTCAACCCATAGGAATTCGAGATATAACTTAGGAATGTCCCAAACACTAGGTATGCCACAAAATTTTGGAATCCCTCCGAATTTAGGGACGTCTCAAAACTTAGTAATTCCACAGGATCCAGGGAATGGACAGAATGTAGGCACACAACAGATGCCTCCAAATCTAGATCAGAGGGGATACTTAGATCATGGGAGATATGTATTCGATAGAGACTATCACCGATCTAATTTTGATTCTATCGAAAACATGGGTACCGGAATATCTAGTAATTCATTAGGGGTACTCAGACAACAAATGGATGAGAGTAATTTTGAAATGGTGAATATGTTATCACAACAATTGACTACAGTCTTAAATCCATTAGTGCAAAACACTACTGCTAGTTTTGAGATATTAGCAGACCAAATGTCACGAATCGGGGATGCATTGGTTGTGCCTCGACAAACGAGGATAGAAAATCATGCTGATCAGAATACTAATATTAATCCCCCATATCTATTGAGAAGAAATAGAAACAATGATCAACAGCAACGTATGGGAAATGAGTATCAACATGTGAGGAATGATATTTATGGGAATTTGAACGAAGGATTTCAAAATATACACAATCAGAATAATATGTTGGGACAAAGGATGAATTTACAAGGGATGGAATTTAGACCACCCAATCAGACATATTTTGTGTCTCCCTTTCCGAATGCGATTCTCGAGACAGAATTGCCTCGAGGATATAAAGTACCCAAATTCACTAAATTTGCTGGAGAAGTTGGTGAATCGACTATCGAGCATGTGGCTCGATATCAGATCGAATGCGGGGATTTAGCGATAAGTGAAGAATTAAAAATGAAATATTTTCCTAGTTCTTTGACTAAGAGTGCTTTTACTTGGTTCACGTCATTGCCACCCAATTCGATATATAATTGGCTGCAATTGGAAAGAAATTTTCATGAGCAATTCTTTAGAGGAGAAACTCAAGTGAGTCTCATCGACTTGATGAATATAAAAAGATACAATCATGAAAGCATAGATGATTATTTGAATCGATTTAGACAAATGAAATCGAGATGTTTCACTCAAATTCCTGAATATGAATTAGTCATAATGGCCTCTGCAGGTTTAGAATTCTCGATTAGGAAAAAACTAGTCAATTTACCATTGAATGACATGGCTCAATTAGCTGATAAAGTGAGAAGAGTGGAACAAATAGAGTATGAGAAACAAAGGTATAAGAAATATGAGAAACCTTTGAAAAAGGAAAGAATAGCATACATAAATGATGTATATGAGACAGATAATATGACAGAAAATGATATTGAAGAAACTGTCGATGAGAAAGTAAACTTAGCAGAACTCAAAGTAGGGGCTCCATATACCTGTAAATTGCTACAAAAGAATGAAGTAAAAGATAAAATGGCAAATCGAACATATACTTTTGATGTAACAAAAGCGGACAAAATCTTTGATATTTTATTGAAAGACAAACAGATTAAGTTGAGTGATGATCATAAACTGCCGTCTGCAGAACAAAGGAATGGTCGAAAATATTGCAAATTTCATAATGTTTATGGACATTGGACTAACAATTGTATACATTTCAGGAACACCATCCAAGATGCGATTGACCAAGGAAGGTTGAGGTTCGAAGAAATGACAATGAAAGTTGACACGAGTCCATTCGAGGCTCAAGTAGGATACCTCGAATCCCAAACAGGCATTACTGATGATGTCCGATTAACAAATTCGGCCTTTGTAGGCATGGTCGATGTTACTGAAGACATTGATCCTAAACATGTTAGAATGGACGTGTCTGAAGAAGATATGGAATTCAATCTAAGTGAATTCGAGAAGGAGTTCGAAAAAGAGATCTACCCTCGATCAGGGGATTCTCTAATTGAGTTCTTGAATAGAAAGAAGGAAAAAGACGAAGATGTGTCATTATGCCCACGTTGCAGCGCAGTGTTCGATAAATCGGCTGCCAAAGCTTTCAGAACAGAACAGATGAAGAAGATCGAGAACCAAGATAAAAGGAAAAATGACAAAGTAGATCAAACAGTCCGACCAACGATCGAAGAAAGTCAGCAGAAATCCGTTGGTTCTGGTGTTAGTGAAAATCGGAGGCAATGGATTAGAAGAGAGATGTATCCTTCTCGAGGAGGAAGAGGTAGACTTCAAAGTAATGATGTCTTCGAAAGACTCTCATATGATGATGAATCGATCACTAGATTCCCAACATTCCAAAGAAGATTCCGAGGAAGGCCCTGGAGAAGAGGAGGAAGGATCCCCTATTGGAATAATTATAGAAACTTTGAAGAAAATGTTGCACCGATAGAGAGTCATTATACAAGAGAATTTTTCGATGACAAGAATGATGGTACTTGGGACGAACATCAAATCGGGGTAATATCAATTTTACCTGCGGAATATGTTAGCGAATACAAAGAGTACCAAGAACAAAGAGATACCGAGCGAGAAGATGACTTCTATTCAGAAAACATAAGGCCAAAAATAACATGGGTAACACAAACCTCATGTGAAATTCTTCATAGAGACGCTGCTTTCATCGATCCCCCATCTGAGGAAATGAGGTTCCATTTGAAACCATTATTACTGAACATCGAGATCCAAGGACAGATGGTGAATAGAGTCCTTGTCGATGGTGGAGCAGCAGTGAATATACTGCCAATTACTATGCTAAAGAAATTTGGCATTGAACTAAAAGACTTAGTCAAGCACAATATTATGATTTCCGATTTCAGCGGAAAGACGTCAAGTTCAGAAGGTATGATTGCCTTAGACGTAAAAGTAGGCACTTACTCGAGACCTACTGTGTTTGTTGTGGTCCAGTCGCATGCCAATTTCAATGCACTACTTGGCAGAGAGTGGATTCATGGAGTAGGAGCTGTGCCTTCGACAGCTCATCAAAAATTATTTATGTGGAATCGGGATGGACATCTCGAAGTAATCCCAGGAGATCAACACGAATTTGTAACATTCGTATCTCAGGCTAGTCGAGCACTGCAGAATCTGGCGCTTGCTCAACCATTCACCTTCGAAACAGTCGAAGATTTTAATTCAAAACTACATGAGGAGCGTTTCCTAGAGATGAATGAGAAGAAAGGATTCATCATGATCAAAGAGGGGACCAACCTCGAAGTGGCCGGTGAAGATGAATAGAGAATACGAAGAGTTCTTGGCTCGATTGGGAAAATATGAAGATGGGAAGAAGAGCCAAGAAAGTAGTAGTAGTAGTAGTAAAATAGGGATAAATAAGTCGATTCACTCGGTCGTAGTTGCAAATAATAGCGATCAAGTTATACTTGATTGTATTTATGATTATTCTCCTTTAGGTTTCGAAAAATCTATTACATCAAATTATAAAAAAGTCGAGGCTCAAGATCCATTAGAAGAAGTTAACTTAGGAAGTGAAGAGGAACAGAAACCCACGTATATCAGCAAATATCTCGAGGAAGAATTAAAGAGGGACATGATTTCCTTGTTAAGAGAATATAAGGACTGCTTCGCTTGGGAATACGAAGAAATGCCTGGATTGGATCGAAGTCTCGTCGAGCATAAATTACCCATCATCGAAGGTAGAAAGCCAGTAAAACAAGCACCGAGAAGATTTGCACCTGAGGTGATGAACAAGATCAAGGAAGAGGTCGAGAGACTCTTGAAAGCTAAATTCATCAGAACTGCCAGGTATGTTGATTGGATTTCTAATATTGTACCTGTGATTAAAAAGAATGGTAAAATAAGAGTGTGCATCGATTATCGAGATTTAAACTTAGCTACTCCTAAAGATGAATATCCTATGCCAATAGCTGATATGCTAATAGATGCAGTAGCTGGTAATGAAATGTTAAGTCTTTTAGATGGTTATTCAGGATATAATCAAATATTTGTGGCTGAGAATGATATAGCTAAAACAGCTTTTCGATGCCCGGGGGCATTAGGTACTTATGAATGGGTAGTGATGCCATTTGGATTAAAAAATGCTGGAGCCACATATCAGAGAGCAATGAATTTAATTTTTCATGATTTGATTAATGATTTTATGCAAGTTTACATAGATGATATCGTTGTGGTATCGAAAGAAAAACATCAACATCTGAGCAATTTGAGGAAATCTTTCGAGAGAATGAGAAAATATGGATTAAAAATGAATCCCTTGAAATGTGCTTTTGGTGTATCTGCTGGTGAATTTTTAGGATTTATAGTGCATGGAAAAGGTATCGAGATCGAGAAAAATAAAGCTAAAGCAATATTAAATACCTCTGCTCCAAAAACTAAGAAAGAGCTACAGTCTCTTTTGGGGAAAATAAATTATTTGAGACGATTTATTTCTAACCTGGCTGGCAAAACTTATGTTTTTTCGTCTTTGTTAAAGTTGAGAAAAGAAGCAGAGTTTAAGTGGAAGGAGGAACATCAAGAAGCTTTCGAGCAAATCAAGTTTTTGCTGACAAATCCTCCGATTCTGATCCCAGTAAAGAGAAACAAGTCATTGAAGTTGTATATATCAGCATCAGATCGAACAATAGCCAGTTTATTAGCACAAGAAGATGAGAATGGTGTGGAATGTGCTGTGTATTATCTAAGTAGAATTTTGAATGATGCTGAAACTCGATATAGTGATATCGAAAAGTTAGGATTATGTTTGTATTTCTCTTGTACTAAACTCAAGTATGTAATGAAGCCTCATGATGTAATGGTTTATTCTAGAAATAATATTTTGAAGTTTCTTTTGTCGAAACCAATTATGCATAATAGAATAGGAAAATGGGTGTTAGCTTTGACAGAGTTCTCATTATCCTTCGAATCTTTAAAATCGATAAAAGGTCAAGTAATTGCCGATTTTATGGCTGAGCATACAGTTGATTCCACTGAGAATTTGTTTATTGAAATAAGTAAATGGATAATGTATTTCGATGGTTCAAGTACATCGGATAAATCTGGAGTAGGAGTTCTGATTATTTCTCCAAACAATATTCCGACTAAGTTATTATTTGAGGTTCAACTCATGTGTTCGAACAACGAAGCTGAATATGAAGCTTTGATAGCGGGCCTCGAGACTTTAATCAAATTAAAAGCTCGACATGTGGTTATAAGAGGTGATTCGCAATTAGTGATCAAACAAGTGCGAAAAGAGTATAAATGCATTAATATCAACTTGATCAGATATTTGGAAAGAGTGATGACTTTAAGTAAAATGTTCGATGACATAATATTCGAGTATATTCCTCGAGAATTCAATCAAGAAGCAAATGACTTAGCACAAATTGCATCGAAGTATAAGATATCCCCGGAAAGGTTACAAGAAATAATTCAAATCAAAGAAAAATTACCCCAAGAAAATGAGATTCTGTACATTAATGACTTAGACGATCAAGATTGGAGAAAATCGATTATAAATTATTTGCAGAATCCCAATGGGAAAATTGACAAGAAAATTAAATATCGAGCAGTGAAATATGTTTTGTTAAATGATGAGTTGTATAAAAGAGGAATCGATGGAGTATTACTTAGGTGTTTAGGAAATGATGATGCTTACTTAGCAATGGCCGAAGTACATAATGGAATATGTGGGGCCCATACGGTAGGTCAGAAAATGAAATGGACATTAACTCGACAAGGTTATTACTGGCCCTCGATTTTAAAAGATTGTATCGAATATGCCAAGTCCTGTGAAGAATGTCAAAAGTTCAATCCGATACAACAAAGTGCCGCGAGCGAATTACACTCGATCATTAAACCTTGGCCTTTTAGAGGTCGGGCTATAGACTTAATCGGACAAATCTTTCCACAATCATCGAAAGGACATAGGTATATAATTGTTGTTGTCGATTACTTTTCAAAATGGGTAGAAGCAATACCACTCGAAGGATGTCGATCGACAGGATGTAATTGATTTTATTGAAGAATATATCGCTTATCGATTTGGGATCCCACGCCTATCACTACGGATAGAGGGACAGTGTTCATCTGGTAGAAAGATAATTAAATACGCTGAATCGAGAAATATTCAATTATTAACGTCAACCCCATATTACGCTCAGGCCAATGGGCAAGTCGAAGCAATTAACAAAGTAATCATTGGGCTAATCAAAAAACATGTTGGTAATAAACCAAAAACATGGCATGAAACGTTATTACAAATTTTATGGGCTTATCGAAATTCACCTAAAGATTCCTTACAAAATACCCCATACAAGTTGGTATATGGACACGACGCAGCTCTTACCTATCGAAATAAATATTGAATCGAATCGAATACGGAGGCGTAATGATTTACCCAGATTGTGATTATTGGAGTTTGATGTATGATGAATTAAACGAACTCGATGAAGTAAGAGTGCAGGCGTTGAATAGTATGATATTGCAGAAGAATCAAATTGCTCGAGTTTATAATAAAAGAGTTCGAAAGAAAAAGTTTAACGAAGGTGACTTAGTGTGGAAAACAATTTTACCAATGGACAAGAAATGTAAAAATTATGGGAAATGGTCACCGAATTGGGAAGGACCTTTCGAAGTTATTAAAGTATTATCGAGTAATGCTTATTCGATTGTCGATTGGTATAACAAAGATAAAGTGCTACGGAAAGTATTTAAAGGTATATAAGCCCAGAATAAGAGAAACAAACATTCAATATTGATTAAAATAAGAGTAATGTTTACAAATATTGAGTTTTCAAATTCTCAAAAGCTATTAACAGTTGGGTCCAAGTCGATGATATCGAAGCCTCTTCAGTGGTCAGCTTGTGTTGTTGTTCCATGCTTTGTCCCAAAGACAACGCCACTTCCTTCGCAGAAGAGTTGATCTGTTCTAGTTTTGACGCTAGGAACCCCTTCTGCGATTCCAGCTGTAGTAGCCTCTTCTTCAATTCCCCGATTTCGTTCTCGACTGAAGCCATCTCTTTCAGCGTCTCCTCTCGATCGAGTTTCTGAATCTTCAATATGTTCGACTTCTCGATCTGGAAAGAAGAAACGTCAGATAACTTAGTTGTTAGCGATTGCTTCTTCTTTCTTGCAGCATAGGCCTGGTTGAACAGATCAGTGGCCGCTGCAACCTCTGCATCGAAGCCCTTTGGAAGAATCCCCTCGGGGAAAGACTCAATAGAAGTTAAGATCTCTTTGAAGAGTCGTTTCCTCTCAAAAGATTCCACCAAAACTTCCAGAGGAGAAGAGTAGAAGAAAGTCCGAAAGCGTTGTTTGAGCTGATACGCTCCTTCAGTCGAGACGGCAGGTGGTTGGGAAGAATGGCTTGAGGAAGTGACGCCACTCGATACCAGAATATCGAGGATCGCGAAAGGATCTTCCTCGATGGCAGCTCGATACTCTGGTACGTTGCTGGTAGTGGGCTCTGTCAGCATGGGCACTGTTGGCGAGAGTGGCTCGACCACAGGCATCGAGAAGGGATGGGAACCCATTTGCTCCGTAGTGGTGGGAGATGGAGAATCCTGGACATGGACGACAGGGATATTTACTGCAAAAAAAATAAATCAGGTGAGTTGAAAACTTATAAAAAAGCAAATTGAACTGGAAAAATCGAATAGTGAAGAAAAAAGGAAAAAATACCAGGTGGAGGTAGAGCAAGAAGTGTTGAAGCAAGAGGAAGACTTTGTACAGCCTCGGATTGCTACAAATCGAGATAGTAATTAGAAAAGAAAACATGTGTAAATCAAGAGATGCATATGAACGTCTAAGAGTGGTACCTCAAGAATAGGTGTTGAGGAGGGAGGTACAAAATCGACATTCGTCGATATGGTCGCCGATGTACGACCCTGAAAATATCAATCAATTTAAGTCATACGATAGGCTTTGTCGAAATTTAGGAATATCAAGTTTGTGTAAAAAAGGGACTCACATGGCTCGATTGAGTGGCGGGAGTAGTTTGGTCCGTGGTAGGGACTGTGTTAGAGTCCATCGACAAAGGATCGAGAGTAGGTAGTCGGACGGATCGAGGACTCTTTGATTTTTTCTGAAAAGTTGAAAGCAAAAAGAATTATATATAGGAATCCTAAGTAAATCAACCATCGACAAAAATGTGAGACAATGAGAAATCGAAAAGAACCTTCAATTTTTTCGAAGAGGAGGTAGTGGTGGCCGATTGTTTTCGCTTCCGGATAAGGGCCGTTGGATCAGACTCATCAGAAGAATCCCAATCTTTCTCCTTCTCGGCAATGGTGACTTTGGAAGACTTCGAAACTGTCAATAAAGGAAGACAGATTAGCTTATAATATATAGAATCAAAAAAGTATAAGAAAGCAGTAAAATCTCACCAAAAGGTGATGGAGTCAAAATCTTGACTCGGTCGATATGTACAAGCCAGGTAGGCAAAAGAGCCTCAGGGAGGTTAAGGTAAGGGAAATAAGATAATTTCGAGACAGAAATATCTTTGTTTTTGGGTTTTGGGCGACGTGTTTCCCTGAGGGATCTCAGTTCTCGAACCCATTTATGATGAGTTAATGGTTTGGCAAGTCCAAAAGGAGCTGTGGGAAAAGTGGGAAGGCGATTTGGACAATACATTTCAAAAGGGGTTCTACCTAAAGGATTGATTATTTTGTGGTTCGATCGATTAGTGTCTGTTTTATTGGATAAGGAGATAACAGCATCATAATAGGTCGATTCTAATTTCAGGGGGGTGTAACATATTTGATAAAAGTTCTCGAATCGAGATATTTGAAGACAGTGGAAGTGTGTACCTTTCTTCGATTTCGATTTGTCCTGCAACACAAGAGAAGGTTGAGCAGTCAATTTCGGTCGAACTTCATCAAAAGTAGCATGACTACTCGAGAACCAATCAGTCCACCATCGAGAGAAACCCACAGTGGACAAATAATTTGACTCGAAAGCGTAAGGGAAAAAGTGCATCGGGGTTTTTGGTAAAAGCTCAACAAGCTCCCGACTAAGTGTGGATTCAGTTAGTTTGGACTTTGGGGAGGTATCAAGAGAGAAGAAAGGTAAAGATTGGCTCAACCCAAATTGTCTCGAGAAGAGTTGGGGGTAATAGGTGACAAGCTTAAAATCTTTCGACTAAAAACCCGATACCAACACATCATGGGTCAAATAATTACTCCATATATCTATCAGCTCCGATTGCAACCCAGGAGTCGAGGCAGGGAATTTAGATTTAAACCAAATCGGCCCCCTAAGTTGGCCACTTGTTCGTCCAAGATTTACAGTAAATGGGGCCAAGGTTGAGTCGAAAGTGAATCTGGTTAACAAAAAATGAAGGTATTTACAGTAGGTAGCTTCATCAGACTTATGGCGAGGGTGACGAGAGGATAATCGGGCCCCTTCTATATTTACACTCGGGGGGACGGAAGAAATTCGAGGAAGGATGCTCTCAAAAATCGAGGTGAGCCACAACTGTACAAACCAAATGGGGCCAGAAAAGTTCCCCGATGCTTTAGGAGTGTTCAAGGTTTCGACAGCTTCGTCGAAGGCAGCATATACATGGGCTAGCAGAAGTTTAGCCAAACATATCCTAGGTTGGCCTATGTGCAAAAGATATGCAAGGTTAAACAGATGAGAGGAAATTTGGATCGATCGAGGGCAAAAAACATGAGTGCACAGCCAATACACTAAAAATGCCACGTGCTCTTCATCGGTAACAGCTATCGAAGGGTCATCGATAAAATGCTTCTCGAGGAAATGACCATAGGCCTTCGATTCCCAATCAATTTTAGACTTCAGAGAATTATCCGAAGGACATGTACCCTTGAAGTATTTCTCCCCCGTAGGTTTCAAGCCAGTAATAGCCGCGACCTCAAAAAGGGTGGGTGAAAGTGGGCCACAAGGCAACTCCAAAGCATGTAAATCTTTGTTCCATAAGTGCACCGCAGATAGAAACATTGCCATGTCGAAAAACGACAGATCACATCGAGACAGGTGCAAAAAGTCAAAAATTCCAACATCCTTCCAGTGGCTCCCAAACTTAGTTTTTACCCTATCAAACCACCTAATGAAGGAAGGTTTTTTGGAAGGAGGGCCTGTTCTATATACCTTAGAGGTAAGATTCAAAAAATCAACCCTAACTTCAGGATGATGTATAAGAGTCGGGCTAATCGAGAGGTTGAGAGGGGAGAAAATGTCATCTATAGGACGAAGTGGACCCCCAAAAGCAAAATTAACCCCCTCAGCAGTGTAAGGGATAAGTACCTGCGTTTCAGCAATTTTGCGGGAAGCCTCCTCCATCAAAGGGACTGGAGCGAACTTCTGGTTGTTAATCTCCAGCAGGTTAGAAGGCAATGAGGAAAGGGGTGGAACGGAAAAGTCAGAAGATTTCGATGAGGTGGCCATCTTAGTGAGTATAGGAAAACAGAAAGAGAAGGATTAACGAATGAGGTAACAGGGACGAAGGCAGGAGCTCAAAGGAGAAGATGAGATTGCAAAGAGGGTGATAGTTCGCGTAAAGACCAGAGTAAAGACCAAGGGAGAGGTTAAGGAGAAAATCGCCTAGGGAGTTGGAACGACAGACGCGAAAGGTAATAAATGTAGCATACTGTAAAAGCGACAGACTGATATGATGGCGACGTAAAACGAAAAGGAAAACCTAAAACCCTTTTAACCCTAGAACCCCAGAAACCCTAAACCCTAAATCCTGTGGGCCTTCCAAACATTAAGGCGGGAATATTGAAAGAATATAAACTGAAATCATTCATATTCTTTCAAGGGGGCATTTTGTTAGTGGAAAATCGAGAAAAGTGATCGAAATCGAAGGAAAGAAATGTGACTCGATAAGATAAACAAAAAATTCATTCGATGTCTAATTAGAAATACGTAGCATATAGCATCGAGAAGCACAATCGAGAATCGAATGAATAATAATCAAATGACTGTTGTCGAATAAAAACTAAGTCATATAAGACCAGGGTTAAAAAGGAATCGTAAGCAATTCGAAGTTCTCGAAAAATACAGAATCGAGAGTAAAGAAAGCCAATGTGGACATCGAGACTTTGGCCAAATCGTGAAAGGAAGTAAGTCGAATGCACGTATAAAGAGCAGTTTTGAAATCATGGGAAAAAGTCGAAGATCGTGAGAACGTGGGAAACTATAGAAGATAAACTGTCATACACACGTAGAACGTGGTAGCAGTCGTGTTAACTGCTCTTGGAAGGCTTGAAGGATGCCCTATAAATAGAGCAAAGGAGGAAGGAACAGGGGGAGCAGAAATTGGCAGAGAACAGAATCAGTAGTGAAAAGTCTACCGGAGAAACGACGAACACCATGAAGCTTCTGGCAATCTGGATTTCCTTGCTCACTGAGTACATTTACCACTTTCTGTATTTTCCTTGGTAATTTACTTTGATGCAACTTAAATTCAGCAGTTTTATGTTTCTGTATTTTCGATTCCTTGTCCGTTTCAATTCAATGAAAGTTTAAGTTTCTGTATTTTCGATTTCCTGTCATTTACTTTTCTTGCAATTTCGATTTATTGTCATTTACATTTCCTGCACATTTCGATTTCCTGCCATTTATATTTGCACTATTTTCGATTCCTCGTCATTTACAATTACTGCAATTTTGGGGTTTTTGCTCTTTACATTTTCTTGCAATTTAATGTTCTGTCTCTCGATTCGATACTTTACTGTTTTCAGTACTTTAAATACAAAATACCAAAAACAGTTTTCTTGATATCTTGTGATTTTCGATCCTCATACACATTTTCGATTGAAAGTCAGACTGCTAGCCTAAGTAAAAAGAGCTTACGTGGGAGGATTTCGATTAGGACCATAATACTGTTTAGAATCGAAATCGATCGAAATTCCACCAGAAACACCTTCCATGTTTCCTGCTGGCACTACTCCACCGCTTTCACCAAGAAGTACATCTGGCTCCCCTCGCGTTGTGAAACAGAGAGTTGGCCTTTACAATTTGGGATCCCAAAGTTGCCAATGAGCCAGTTAAAGAAGTGATACCACAGGTTAGGACAGTCTGATATTCCCTTTTTTTTTTTTAATTAGTAAATGAATTATAGAAGAGCCAAGGAAATGAAGAAACTCAGGAAAGCATATCTAATAGAGGATAAGTTATCCTCCAAAACACAGAAAGAAAAATACCTCAAAAAGAAAAAATTGAGCCAAGACACTCAATCCCAATCCCAATCCCATTACATATATTATATACGAAATGACAAATTTTACCCTGACAGACATTTGCAGAACACAGAAGAAAGTCCATAAACCATCCTATCCCATATATTTATATAGGCAAGTCGAGGGACAGAGACATCCTTAAATATGTGACTTTGCACAACAACCATACGTTCCAAAGAAATGCATGACCTGCAGATTATCGCAAAACTTTTACATAGTGGTTTTGCCTAAGCTTGTTACTTAATCATAAGAAGTTTGCCCAAAATTGAAGGACACAACCAGTTTATACCAATCCTATTAAGAACTTCTGTCTAGTTCTCTTAGATTTTGTTTGATGATACTTTTCTATTGTACTGGGTTTACTTTTGTGTTTTATCCTCTCTATTTCTCTCTTGTTTTCCTCCATGTTAATGTTTATATATGTTCTGGACTAAAACAGATATATCTAATAGGTTTTTTCTTTCTCCTTTATAATCAAATTTCTCTTTAGCATTTTTCTCATGGGGCATCTATGGGCCCAATTATATTTTATTCCCCGTATTATCTACACATTGGGCCCATTAGGTATCAATGAAGTCCATCTCCCCAAATAGGTTTATCTTGACCCACTTTACTCATGCAGTTGGACCCAAGCCCAACCAGACTCAATCTCTGTGCACATACCACAACCCCCAAGTCTTAAATTAGAAAAATATTTCTATTGCAAAGACTAAAAACTGAAATAAACGTCGAATACACTTCATTCATTAATATTTCATGATATAATTGCAAAGTTCAACTACTTAAAGGGAATAACAACCCTTAAAAATCATATTCACAGTGACCGTCGTCTTGATGTAGAGTGTGAAAATTGCTTTCGTGTATACTTGAATTTAGACGAAGATTAACCTGCTTAGGTCGCATTTCGACCATAGTGCGCATTTCACACATAGCTCGTATTTCAAGTATAAGTCACATTATGACCATAGTACGGATTTCGTACATAGTGCGAATTTCGCACATTGCTCGGGTTTCGAGCTTAGGTCACATTCTGACCATAGTACGGATTTCTTACATAGTGCGGATTTCGCACATTGCTCGGGTTTCGAGCTTAGGTCACATTCTGACCATAGTATGGATTTCGTACATAGTCTGAATTTCGCACATTACTCGGGTTTAGCTTAGGTCACATTCTGACCATAGTACGGATTTCGTACATAGTGCGGTTTTCACACATTGCATTGCTCGTGTTTTGAGCTTAGGTCACATTCTGATCATAGTACGGATTTCACACATTGTTTGGGTTTCGAGCTTAGGTCACATTCTGACTATAGTACGGATTTCGTACATAGTGCGGATTTCGCACATTGCTCGGGTTTTGAGCTTAAGTCACATTCTGAACATAGTACAGATTTCGTACATAGTGCAGATTTCGCACATTGCTCGGGTTTCGAGCTTAGGTCACATTCTGACCATAGTACGGATTTCGTACATAGTGCGGATTTCGCATATTGCTCGGGTTTCGAGCTTGGGTCACATTCTGACCATAGTACGGATTTCGTACATAGTGCGGATTTCGCACATTGCTCATGTTTCGTGTCTCTCTCTGTTCCAAATTTGCTTCGTTTCTCACTTCTAAGGGCATTTTCTAATTATTAGTAATTTTTTAAAACAAAATAAGTTTAGATTAAAATTATAAGCCTAGATATGTTGTCTTCATTTATTTAAATTTAGAGTAAATTTATTTTTTATATTTAAAATGTAAAATTACTTTTAACCATATAATTTAGCTAAAAAATTATTCTATTCTCTCTCCTCAAGTGATACCTAAATACATTAAAATGAATATTTTAAAAGATAAACTAGTGGCAAAGTTTATGGATTTTATTATTTATTTAGTTTTTATATTTAAATAGATTTATGTTTTACTTAACAATAATTTATTTTTCAAATTTTAGGTATATTATTTAATATATTGTAGTCTTTATGAGTTTAGATATTGGAAACTAAAAAATTGAAATTATATAAAATTATAAAAGATAAAATAACATGTGTAAGGATTAGAATATATAATATTGATTAAGAAATGGTGTAACTATTACATATTAATTAATTAAATTTTTTTAAATTGTGTAAAGACTTAAAATATTTAATATAAGAGGATGGATATATTATTTTAAAATAAAAGTTAATTTTTTTATTATCATTATAATAATCTGAAATAATTATTATTTTTGAAATAAATAAGTGCTAAAGAATAAACAAATTTTTTATCTAATTAATTTATAATATATAATTATTTTTTTAATATAATAATATTATTTTAATTTTAGAAAAATTATCATTTATAATGTCTAATAAACCTATATATTAATTTAGTTTAATTTTATTATTTAAATAAACTAGTTCAAAATTAGTTTAATTTTATTTAGACTATAAATTTAATTTGTCTTAGACAAATAAATTAAAATGATATTTTAAAATTATATGAATTAAAAATATAAATTTCAAATTATTCTTACCCTTTAAAAAATTTATTAATTTAATTATTAACCTTAAGTATATCAATAAGTTATATTATTTTTCTAAAAATATCTTTAACAAATTTATTCATTTAATATTAGACACCTAATTAATTAATATTTAAAACGAGAATAATAATTATATATTTTATTTATCTTTTCTCAATTCTAACACGAGCAACTTACTAATTATCAACACTTGTTTTTTAATTAAATTTATAAATTAATTAAAATATTTTAAGAAAATAACAAACTAGTAAGATATTTTAAAAAGTGAATAAACTAAAAAGACATTAAGAAAAAGTGAATAAATTAAAAATAGTATTTTAATTTTTATCCTACCCAAGCAAATTGAGAATTATTTTTGTGATTCAACCAATACGATCAGCATCAACCTCTTATAAATTAGGTAACGAATTTTGTGATGTATTTGACAAATTATCCCTAAAAAATAGAGAAATAATTATTTAAATAATATATATATATATATATATATATATATATATATAAATCTAAATATTAAAAGTACCCTAAAAGAACATAATGATATATATTATTTAAAGTTAGGACGCATATCTCTCATTTTATATATGATTTTAGAGAATATGAATTGAGAGAAGGATTCAGAAACGCGAGTGGGATAAATGATTTAAATTTATTAAGATTAACAATAATAATAAGAAGAAGAATGAGAATGGTGAGATACTTGAGTAGAGTTCAGTGGTGACAAGTACTCATCCATGTCGATGTAGTTTTTGTTAATGGGAGCCATTATGAGTTTATCGTATTCAGGTTCCATCCATGTCATCACAAAGGACGTCAGTTTCAGTCTTGGATTTCCATCCAAAATCAGTTCGTCATTTATGATCTGGTACGTCGCTTCCTTCGGGATCGATTGCTCTCCCATCTTGAACCTGGGAGGAGAGGTCCGCACGTAGCGAGAGGCGAAGGTTGAATGGACAGAAGCGTCCGTCTACAAGGCAGTTTTCGAGAGAACCATGGCTCAGGATGAAAATTAATTTGAGTATTCAAAATCGCACGAACAACAAGGGAATGAAACAGGTGCGTTTTGGAGAGAGTTAGGGCTTGAGGTTGTGCAGCTACGGGCAGTTGCAGAGACGGAGGAGGAAGGAGCAGGAGAGAAACAATGGGTGTGTCTAACGAGTCATTCGGGGATTTGTCTATAAACTCAGTTAGGATCTTCATTGTTAGTACGGGTCATGATGATTGTTTTGAACGTGGAGTAGGAAAAGTTTTACCTTGCCCACGGTGGACGCCAATATTCTGGAATAAAAGAGATATATCTTTTTAGGGTTTTTTTCTTCTCCTTTATAATCAATTTTTCCTTTAGTGTTTTTCTCCTGGCGCATCTATCAGACCCAATTATATCTTATTTCCCGTACTATCTACACATTGGGTCCATTATGTATCAATAAATCTCCCCTAATAGGTTTATCTTAACCCACTTTACTCATGCAGTTGAACCCGAGCCCAACCAGACCCAATGTCTATGCAGGTACCAATATCAAATTTTTGTTCACTTGCAGTTCTACTTTCAAAATGGACGTCCACCTCCAAATGATTTGAAAGAACAATGCTTGTTTAAAATTGATGGGTTATTCCATGAACATATGAATGGCCTGCAGGTGCATGGTGAGATTTCACACATAAGTAGCTGATATAGTTTGAAGGGCCATTTTGGTGCAACTGGGGAATATGTTTTTAAATAAGTTTCATAATCTAGTATCACAAATTCACACCTCTTTATCTTGAGCAAAAATAACTTATTTTAAATATTGTCAGATATTAAAAAGTGATATTCTATATTGTTGAGTTACAAGGAGATATCATCAACTATTTTAAGTATTACTATTAAGATAATGTAGGGATACAAAGAGATTATTAATTATTGTAATTATTTCTAGGGTGATAGAGTTCTATCCAATGTATCCTCTTGTACTCGTTTGAACTAAGAAATTTGAATTAGAGTTTTTGTTTCTTGCCTAAAATCTCTTTCAAGTTAGTATTAGAGCTACCGATCTTTGGGGCTTGGCTTTTGGATTCAAACCTTAGCTACCTTAGTTGTGATTTCCTTCTATAGTTGGCCACTGGAGGATTGTTAGTTCGTTCCCAATGTCATGACCTCGAAGAAAGCTTCATGTGCGTCTTCTTCTCACTAAACACAAGGCTCATGCACCTCCGTTCGCCTGTGCACCGTTATTGGTGTTGTCAAAGTCACAGTAAAGAATTGTTTGGTTTGTTTGCCTCTTATTGAAGTGGCTCTTCTTCTAAAGGCATTGATCATAGTTAAATTTTTTTTATCTTGTTTTTACTTAATATTAACATATTCTAGCATGGTAATTACTGCATCTTTTTTAGCTTCCCTATTATGCAACGTTGATTTTTGCATTTGCGTGAAGATAATTGTCTCAATGATCAAAACTACCTTCAATGGGCACAATTCATAATGTGCACATTGAAGGGTACGAGGAAACTTAACCACATTGAAGGGGAGGTTGTACCACTGGATGAACAGAATTTTCAAACTTGGGACAATGATAACTCTCGGATCATAACATTAGTATGGGGTCCATAACCTCGAAAATTGGTCGAAACTACAACTCAACTGCATGGGAAATTTGGGATAATCTAGAAATACTTACTCTATACGACAAGATATCTTTACTTGGTATGAGTGAGATAGTAAAATATTCAGTGGGAAAGAGGGTACAGTTGCAAACTAACATGGACTAATATAAAAATTTGAAGCTTGAAAATTTAATGTCACTACATTGGCTTAGTTTGTTGAACGGTTTCGAATTTTCAAGTACTTTTCAGGAATCTCAAATATGACTTCATTAGGGCTCAAGTTCTTCGTAAGGAAAGACTTCCCTCTTTTTGTACTTGCTCTCTAACCATGATTGGTAAGAAATACAACTCTATGTTTCTAAAAGTGTTTGAGGATTCTTGGATTCTGAACTTTGTTGCTGCTTACCATATGACTTCTTATTTTCCTTACATATCGTCATGTATTTCTCTTTCTGGTAATCATATTACTAATGCTAATGGGACTCGTGTCCCAATGACTAAACATAGAGATATTTATTTACTGCCATCTATCACCAAGATGTCCATCATATTCCAAAGCTATCCAATAATCTTGTGTTTGTTTACAAACTTACTCATGACCCAAAGAGTTTTGTAACCTTTTCCTATCATTGTGTATTTTAGGATGTAGCCATGAGACCAAACGATTGGAACAGTTAAGGAACGAGGACATTATATTATCTTTAAAGCATGAAACCAAGGTAGTATTTTTAAAGAAATGAGAACCTTTTGTCTCTTGTCCCGCAATACTTCTGAATCCTCTTAAATTTGGCTTTTACGTTGTGGTCTTGGACATAGGTCATTTTATGCCCTTAAATCCATACTTCCTTCTTTATTATCAAGTGTTTGTTGAATCATATAAGTATTGTTCAATTTGCAAAACACCTTAGTGCCACATACTCTCCTAGTAATCAAAAAGTGATTGTCCTCTTGATTTGATTCACTTTGATGTATGGCGTCTTACACTGGATACACCACAATAAAATAGAATTACTAAAAAAAAAAAAAAAAAATAGAAATCTCCTTCAAGTGAATATGGTTATTTTCTTCCAAACGATCGTCCTTAAGTCTTGTCCTACTTAATGCCTACCTTATCAACAAATTATCATCTCTTGTTCTAGATAACAAATTAAAATGTTGAGGACTAAATAATATTTTTGAAAAATTAGTAAAAAAATATATATAATTTACCTAAATAAAATAATTTTAAATATCACGTTAAACAAATAAACGAACATAATTAACGACGTAATTATGACGTTATTATTCAAATATATTAATTGTTATTATAAGAAAATAAAATAAAAAGTTATTTTTCGTATATATATTGTAGAAAACTGGTATCAAGAGTAACCTTCCAACCACACTCCGCCTCCGCCATGGCCCAAAACACAAGAACACAAGCCCAACTGCGAGAAGTCGAAGAACGTATCAATTCCAAGATTCAAGATACGCAGTCAACCATTGAAGAAAGACTCGTGATGCTAGAATCTACTCTGCAACAGAAAATGCAAGAAATGTTCAACCAGGGTGAAAGAAACACACATGGAGATTCGAGTAACAATTCGCGCCCTTATTCTTGTAGTACTAGGCTTGCTCGTCTGGATTTCCCTCGCTTTAATGGTGAAGATGTCAAGATCTGGATAATTCAATGCGAAAATTTCTTCTCTGTGGATCAAACCCCTGAAGAATACAACATGGATATGAATTGAATTTTTAAAAAGGATTGCAAAAGTAAACATTACTATGTGTGAAAGTATTTGAATTGTTAATTAAATCGTGAAATGATCATAGTTTCATAAGAGAAAATAAAAGCAAACATATTTACTTTCAAGTCAATTAAATGTAAGTATAATGTTATTCCATTAAAATTGTTAATTTTTGAATCAATCTTATTCTCAAGTATTTGATTTCCTGGAATCTTTGCCATCCAAAAGTTGAAGTTTTTTATACTTTAATATGACAACAACAAAATTAAAGACTTAAAACTAATTTTGTACATTTTAAATTTAAGACTTAAAATTAATTTTGTGCATTTTGATGCAACAAACTGTCACCCCAACTTATTCAAAATAATTGAATGTTATTTCATATCCAAAACTAAAAGTTAGCAAATGGATATTTTTACTAAAGTAAGAAAAAAAGGTATTATATTACACACAAGATTGAACCAATTCAAAAACTTTATTGAAAAAATTAATAGAAAAAAAGTAGACCAAAGAATATATATTTCTTAGATACTTTTATTTTATTAAAGTTTTTTCTATAACAAGAGTAATTACTATTTAAAGAAAAATGAAAATAAAATTGTAAAAACTAATTTAAGAAAAAAGAATGAAATATTGAAAACAAATTATAAATAAGAAATAAGAGTAGCATAAACAAAATTGAAACAAACACCTGTAAGGTTTAAACGTAAAAATAATAAAAGAATGTATAATAAAATTATATATTCACAAATAAATCTTAGAAAAATCAAATTACATGAAAAATGATTAAAATCAAATTACATGAAAAATGATTTCTGTGGATGTGAAAAACTAATGCAAAAAATAATGAAAAGATAAAAAATATATATAAATATTTAAAACTGTGGAAGTGTATATTTTTATTACCTAAATAAAAATATTTATATAATCTAATTATAAAAATAATTATTATAGTTACACGTGTAATGAAGTTTTAGGTTGATTTTTTGTTGTGAACGTTCTTGGTTGTTAACTTTTTGTTGTGAATGAAACTTTCAGCATAAGATTTGAATGAGACTTGTTCTTCGTTGTTAATTTTAGAACTGTTGAGTTGTTACTTAGGTGCATCAAATTAACTGGTTAGTTGGTATGATTTGGGTAGGTGAGAGTGGATTACATGAATGAGAGGTAAGAGGGTTTGAAGTCTGTAGTTAGTTTAGTAAAGTTCATGCATAGAGACTGAAATATGGATATGATGGATATGTATTGAATTTTTAAAAAGGATTGCAAAACTAAACATTACTATTGGAAATTGTTTGAATTGTTAATTAAATCGTGAAATGATCATAATTTCATAAGGGAAAATTAATAAAAGCAAATGTTTACTTTCAAGTCAATTAATCGTAAGTATAATACTATTCCATTAAAATGGTTAATTTTTGAATGAATTTTGTTCTCAAGTATTTGATTTCTTGTAATCTTTACCATCCAAAAGTTGGAGTTTTTTATTATTTAATCTGACAACAACAAAATTTAAGACTTAAAACTAATTTTGTACATTTTAAATTTAAAACTTAAAATTAATTTTTTTTTACATTTTAAATTTAAGACTTAAAACTAACTTTGTACATTTTAAATTTAAGACTTAAAACTAATTTTCTACATTTTGATGCAACAAACTGTCACCCCAACTTACTCAAAATAATGGAAAGTTATTTCAAGTTTTTTCTATAACAAGAGTAATTGTACACAAAAGTGGAAATAAAATTGTAAAAACTAATTTAAGAAAAAAAGATGAAATATTGAAAACAAATTATAAATAAGAAATAAGAGTATCATAAACAAAATTGAAACAGACACCGGTAAAATAATGGATTAAACGTAAAAATAATAAAAGAATGTATAATAAAATTATATATTCACAATTAAATCTTACAAGAATCAAATTACATGAAAAATGATTAAAATCAAATTACATGAAAAATGATTTCTGTGGATGTGACAAATCGAATGCAATAAATAATGAAAAAATAAAAAATATATATAAATATTTAAAACTGTGGAAGTGTATATTTTTATTACCTAAATAAAAATATTTATATAATCTAATTATAAAATAATTATTATAATTATACAAGTAATGAAGTCTTAGCTAGGTAGATTTTTTTGTTGTGAATAAAATATTTTACTTAATCTTACTATTTCCCTACATCAATAAGAATTTATAGTGATAATAAAACAAAAAAAATAATACAAATTTGAGTGTTAATAATTTATTTTAAATTTTTTTGGCATTTGAGGCGATAGATGCATTAAAAAAACTTGAAACTGGAAGGGAGAAGCATCACATATGGAGAAAAAAGAAAGTAGAAGCAAAATATATGATGGTGAGGGTGTTTATAAGAAATTATTATTACTATTAGGTTGAAAAGTAAAATTTTAATTAAATTATTATAATATTTTTATGATAAAATAATTTGCAAAATTTTCTAATACATTTTTAGGAGTCTTTTAGAAAAATATTCATTCGAAAAGCTTGATAAAAATTTAAGATTTAGTGTCTAGTTCATAACAAAAATATTCATAAATTTTTAAAAAATATCACAAATTATGGATAGTATATATTTAATTTTAAAAAACTTTTAAAACTTTTTAAATATTTATTTTATTTTAAAATTATCTCAATTTAAATATTACTTTTATAAAATACTGAATGTTTAGAGTATATAAAAATTTTATTTATATATTTATATATTTATATATTTACATGGATATACATATATTTGTAAATAAATATAACACGAAAAAATATGACTTAATTCTTAAAGGTGTAAATAACCTGAAGATTTTATAATATGACTTAATTCTTAAAGTTGTGAATAACATGAAGATTTTATAATATACCATTTATCTATAGATTTTTATTCGTAGGTAATATTTTGTAGATAATAAACTTTTTTTAGTCTTATAGACAATAATTTTTGTATATTTAATTATCTTATAAAAATATAAAGTTTATATTTGATAAAATTTACTTTAATAATAAGTTATTTGATGTGTTAATGACTAATTTTTCAATTATATTACTAATTTTATATTTATTATTAGATAATGTGAGATTAAAAATATAATTATTTAAGATAATATTTTTAACTTAATATTTTATTATTTTTGTTTTTGTCACAAGTATTTTATAATTTCACTCGATTGAATAAATAGATAGTTTATTTTAAGCAAATTCTTATAAGTTTTTGTTGTGAAATGTAATGAAATAACAATCCCATGTTAAGTGATTTATTTAATATGTGTATGCCTTAATTCTTAAAATTGTGAATGAGATTATTACAATGTGCTTATAAAAGTTTAGTAAAGTTCATGCACAGATACTGCGACATCGATATGTATTGAATTTTTAAAAAGAATTGCAAAACTAAACATTATTATGTGTGAAAGTGTTTGAATTGTTAATTAAATTGTGAAATGATCATAGTTTCATAAAAGAAAATAAAAGTAAATATTTACTTTCAAGTCAATTAATCGTAAGTATAATGATATTCCATTAAAATGGTTAATTTTTGAATGAATCTTATGCTCAAGATTTTCTGGAATCTTTACCATCCAAAAGTTGGAGTTTTTATACTTTAATCTGACAACAACAAAATTTAAGACTTACAACTAATTTTGTACATTTTAAATTTAAGACTTAAAACTAATTTTGTACATTTTAAATTTAAGACTTAAAACTAATTTTGTACATCTTGACGCAACAAACTGTCACCGCAACTTACTCAAAATAATTGAAAGTTATTTCATACCCAAAACTAAAAGTTAGCAAATGGATATTTTTATTAAAAAAAAAAAAAAAAAAAAGGTTATTATACTACACACAAGATTGAATGAATTCAAAAAATTTATTGAAAAAATTAATAGAATAAAAGTAGATCAAAGAATATATATTTCTTAGATACTTTTATTTTATTGAAGTTTTTTCTATAACAAGAGTAATTGTACACAAAAATGGAAATAAAATTGTAAAAACTAATTTAAGAAAAAAGGATGAAATATTGAAAACAAATTATAAATAAGAAACAAGAGTAACATAGACAAAATTGAAACAGACACCTGTAAAATAATGGATTAAACATAAAAATAATAAAAGAATGTATAATAAAATTATATATTCACAAATAAATCTTAGAAAAATCAAATTACATGCAAAATGATTAAAATCAAATTACATGAAAAATGATTTACATGGATGTGACAAATTGAATGCAAAAAACAATGAAAAGATAAAAAATATATATAAATATTTAAAACTGTGGAAGTGTATATTTTTATTACCTAAATAAAAATATTTATATAATCTAATTATAAAATAATTATTATAATTACACATGTAATGAAGTTTTAGGTAGATTTTTTGTTGTGAAGAAAATATTTTACCTAATCTTACTCTTTCTCTACGTCAGTAAGAATTTATAGTGATAATAAAACAAAAAAAATAATACAAATTTGAGTGTTAATAATTTATTTTAATTTTTTTTTTGGCATTTGAGATGATAGGTGCATTAAAAAAAACTTAAGACTGGAGGGGAGAAACATCACATATGGAGAAAAAAGAAAGTAGAAGCAAAATATATGATGGTGAGGGTGTTTATAAGAAATTATTATTACTATTAAGATTTTTTTCGTTAAAATGTAAAATTTTAATTAAATTATTATTACTTAAGAAAGTGTAATCAAATTCATAACATGATATTTTTCTCTGTCATAATCAATTATGATGCATCAGAAATGGAAAAATGATTTTCTCTGTCATAATTGATTATACTTGGTAATATAATCAATTATGACAATTCAAATTTGAAAAATATATCTGTTTTAAAAAATAAATGTTTTTTAATACATCCTGATTTTCTCTATGATATTATTAATGTCCAACGGTCATTTTCTGATGTTATTTTTCTATTTAATTAATTTTTGATGAAAAATAAAAAACACACAATTACGGAATTCGAAAATACAATTTACATTTAATCAATTTTGAGAAAATAATTCGAGAAAGGTAACAGAGATATTCTACATCTTTTGAGAAAACTCTCTTCTCTATTGCCTTCTATGTTTTCATTGTTAATCACACTTTTCTTAGAGATTGACATTCTACAGGCTTCTACAATTTGTTGTCTCCATTATCCAGGTGTGTCTATTCTTATTTTTATTACCTTCATCCTTTGATTTGTTCAAATGAGGTTTTCATCCCTAGTGTGATTCTAAGGAGGTGTTCATCCTTAGTGGGATTCTAAGGAGGTATTTTTTCATCCTTTGATTTGTTCAGAGGAGGTGTTCATCCCTAGTGGGATTCTAGGGAGGTGTTCATGCTTAGTGGGTTTCTAAGGAAGTGATTGTCTTTTTAATTAGTTTACTTTTTATTGGTTCTTCTGCTGAGTTGATTGTAATTTGTAAACTGAATTTGAAAGATAGTGAATTGGGAGTCACTTTTGTGTTAAGAGTTGACTGGGAACTGGATGTAGGGTTGATTATACCGAACCAGTATAAATTAGTATGTGCTCTTCTCTTTCCCTTATCTTTTTCTCTTCTCCTGATTATATTATCGCTTCCGTTTTATCTGTGTTCAAACAAATTATTGACTCACAAATAAATTTTTAATTTGACATCTATTTTAATTTGTGCATCTATTCACCTCTCTAGATGTCATTTATCTAACAATTATTATTACTATTAGGATTTTTTTGTTAAAATGTAAAATTTTAATTAAATTATTATAATATTCTTATGATAAAATAATTTGCAAAATTTTCCGATACATTTTTAGGAGTCATAACAAAAATGTTCATAAATTCTTAAAAAATATCACAAATTATGGATAGTATATATTTAATTTTAAAAAACTTTTAAAACTTTTTAAATATTTATTTTATTTTAAAATTATCTCTATTTAAATATTACTTTTATGAAATATTGAATATTTAGAGTATATAAAACTTTACCATATGAATTTAATCATCATAACACAAATAAAATAAAATAAAGGATGTAGTATTTCCTTATAATTTTTATAATTATATTAAAAAATTAACAAATAACATAATTATTTAAAAAAAAGTATGTTACATGTGATGCACATTAATATCGATTTCAAAACATAAGTAATAGAATATGTCATTTTTCTATTATGTAATCTCATTTATTGCATTGTAATTTTTTTACTTTAATGTGGACCACAGTTCAGAGGAAGAAAATTCAATAACATACTAAGTCACATTATAATTGCTTAGAGTTGATTGACACTTTTATAATATACTAAATTATTTAAACCTAATTTATAAAAAAAAATTATTGAACAAATTACTTGTATACGGGATGAATTTGTTTATTTTTTCTGGTAGTAGGGAATGAGGAAATAATAAACAAACATTTAAATTTAATTAGAGAATAATTTTCTATACAAATGGGGACTATGTTATATATTTTTAATCTAAATATTATTATTATTATTATTATTGATATAACTATTTCTTATAAAACGATTAAGCTAATCCATCCATCGCAATATACTTAATTATTATATTTTTATATAGTTGAATAAAAGTAATCATATAATTGGAATTATAGAAATGAAAGGAAATATATTAAACAAATTAATTAATATTAAATAAAGAAAAAAATCTAAAATTGTCATAAAAAATTTAATTACAAATTAGATAAGAAAATTGGTAACAGATTAAATTATAAAATTTATTTGTTTCATATTATTAAGAAAGTGAGTTTTACTCGTCTCTTCACTATTTATCTTCAAATTATAATGTAGTCAATATTTATTTATTGTTCATTCATTATCTCTATAAAATGTAATAAATATAGAAAACGTAAACATGTTACTGTTATACTTTATTTCTGTTACTATTAATTTTATTAAATAAAGTCACTTATTAATACAATGTAGAAAGTAAATAATTAATATCTCACTGAAACTGAGAATATAGATCAATGTAAACAAAATTAAAACTATAATAATTTCAGATTAAAGTATAAATTGGATTAGACTGACATTTTCTTCAGAGAACCTGGCAAACTTCTATATAACAACTTATTAGCAGCCAACCAACAGTTACATACCTAATTACAAAGAAAAAAGGACCTGAAAAATATTATATTAAATTCTTATAACATTTAAATAAGCTGAAAATTTATTAATAATTAAGTATAACACATACTAATGAATGAATTGGCTCTTTTAAAAAGAACCAATAACGTTGGACTGCACTTTTCTAAAAGGATAAGGAAGTAATAATGTATTTTTTTAAAATAATTAAATAGATAATTATATTATATAATTTCCTCTCTGTATATTTATATTTTTAAATGGATAAATTTAGTTGTTGAATTTTTAAGTGTATAATTTTAATTAAGCATTAATTAAACAATTTTTATATAAAAAATAAAAGGTAACTTTCCTTTCATTTAAAAGAAGGCACTATCAAAAGCATGCTTTTAAAACATTGTTTTCCATGACACTTTCACAATCTAAAAGAAAAATAATATTTTAAAAGAGAAGAAGAAGATGAGAGGTATAGGGCTGAGTCAATGCCAACATGCATAACATTTATGAATGATGGTTAAGATGAGTGTTCCTGAAAAGGTAAAATAGGACAAATGGGATAAACTCCAAAAGATGATGGGCATATAAGAAATGCAGGAATATGATTGTTGGAAAAACGTCATGTTTTGGAGAATAATAGTATAAGATATGTTCGCTTCTCGTACAATACCATAAAGCATTTGCATGCACTTCACTTCCGGTGAGTCTGAGGCAGAACCAGAGTGTGCTTGCTTTCCTAGGGTTACGTGCGATCTTCTCGGGGAGCTTCTTCATCGGGTAAATTAAATTTACTCTTCTCAAAATTCATCACACAACCAACCACCTTCTTCTTCGTGTTGTTCCTTTCTCAACCACTAAAACCAAATAATAAGAATAATCATGCTGTTTATACTTTCTGCGTCCTCATCTTGCTTTTGCTTCTGCGAATGACAGTTGTACAATTGTCTTAAAAGGAAAACAAACAAGGTTCACGGGTTCTCTCTTGCTCTTGCATGCGTCATGTCCTTTGCAGCAGTTGCGTCTTTTCCTCTGTTTTTTATTTTTTATATAGGTGTTTCTCGTCTCGAGAGTAATTGATGGTTTTTTGTTTTCTGTTTTTAATATTATTGTTTTATGTATAGATTTTGCTTTTAGAAAATAGGAACAATGTTTTGACTTCCAGAAGACATATTATGTAAGGTTCCATTTCTTTATGCCTTTGATATTATTTTTCTAGAATTTCGTGCAGAGCGGAGTCTGTTTCAAGAATATCATCCGTCTTCTCATTTTGCGGGAATGTTTCGGTGATTTCTTGTTTCGGTGTTTTGTTCTGTTTTATTAGAATGGTTCAACTCGGCTCCTAAATTCTTGGGAATTTTTTTAATTTATATTTATTATTATCATTATTTGACCTGGATTGCGAAGATTACTACTAATACGTGTAATTATGATTCTGTCTGTAGTTTATTATTCATGGAATTTGGTGAAAGATACCGTTATAATCGAAAACACTAATCATTTGTAGATTAGGAAACATTTTTTCTGTTGTTGTCTCGTGGTAATTTACTGGTGCTTCTCAGTTATTGAATTTGAATCCAGCAATGGTGGCAGAGAAATGTCACCGTAAGCATCTGTTTGTTTACTTTATTGAGGATGGCGATTGACTTTATTACTTTGGGCTTGTTTTAGTTGAAGAGAAGATGGTAACTAGAATTGTGGATCTGCGGTCAGACACAGTTACGAAGCCGACTGAAGCAATGCGAGCTGCTATGGCAAGTGCTGAAGTTGATGACGATGTTCTAGGCAATGACCCTACTGCTTTTCGCTTGGAAGCAGAGATGGCAAAGACAATGGGCAAGGAAGCTGGTCTTTTTGTTCCATCTGGCACTATGGGGAACCTTATATGTGTACTTGTCCATTGTGATGTCAGAGGAAGTGAAGTTATTCTTGGAGACAAATGCCATATCTATATTTATGAGAATGGGGGCATTGCAACTATTGGAGGGGTGCATCCAAGAGCAGTGAAGAATAACGATGACGGAACCATAGACATTGATTTGATTGAAGCTGCTATCAGGGACCCAAGGGGGGAGTTACTGTATCCAACCACCAAGCTTATTTGCTTGGAAAATACTCATGCAAAGTAAGCACTTACGAACTTAGTTTAAGCTGCTAAACTGTGTACTCTAGATTTGATTTTCGCTTCCAGACAGTGATAGTCTTTTCACAATTTTACATAATGGTTGGGTAGAAATGCTTCCTTCAGGGATCGCAGAAGACCATTTTATTTGTTTTTCTAGTACTGCATCATTGCCCCCATGCGGTGTTACTCAAGACATGGGGCAGTAGTTTCAAAATGCAGCGACGCTACTTCGTTGCTCTGTATACTCTTTTTCGTTATGACTACCACACGGCTACTAGAATGATTTCAGGCCCAGGAAATTTGCTAGTTTTTTATTGGATTTTAAAAGTCCCTTCCTGCTGTTAATTGATTCAAATTTATACAAGCATTAGGGCTGATATTTTGCCCGAATGCAGCTCTGGTGGCCGATGCCTCTCAGTTGAATATACGAACAGAGTTGGCGAGTTAGCTAAGAAGCACGGACTGAAGCTTCACATTGATGGAGCCCGTATTTTTAACGCATCAGTTGTAAGTACATTTGTTTCTAGTTTTCTTAGAAGTATTTATAATGAAGCTTTATACATAAAAATTATGGGTAAAAAAAATCTCTGAGTTAGTGATCTCCAATAATAATGAACATAGAATGTAAATAATCATGCCTTGATCTGCCACTGTTAACTGCAATGAATGTTCAATGCTCAACATAAGGGGGGGGAATTTTATGTTCAATTACAATGCCCGGATCTGTAACCGCCACCATAATTAGAGACAGACCAGCTAGAAATGACCATCTTGGCTTTTGATTTTCTGTGTCAAACAGGAAGAAAAGGAAAAAAAGAAAAGAAAGGAGACTGCTTGGAAATGAACTCCTTCTGAACACAGCTTAATGAAACATATTTACCTGCAGTTCTTAATAAATGTCTACTTTTAGAATCTCATAAGGATCAAACACCTTTTAGCTCCTTTTATATACATAGAGGATTGTGAATACTCAATTTGTTGGTTGCCAATGTCCCACGAAATAAAATGGGTAAGTTGTCCTGTGGAGAACCGTGACTTTCCTATCTGCCATCCTAGCACTGGGCTTGGTCACAATTTATTAATACGGGTATAATTACTTTCATAAATATGATGGATATAACAATGTGAATTTACAGTCAAATAAAATTGAAAGAAAAGGTTGGTTACCATTTGAATGATTACATGTGACTTCTACATTTGGTTAGTATGAAGTGAGTTAAGCAGTTAAATATGATGACCCCTTCACTGCCTATTTCCACTGCGTAATATAATCTTGTCACTTTTCTCATTGACATAGTGCGAGGTATGAGAATAATATCTTGCCTTCAATTATATATCTAGTTTTCAGTTTTTGACTTCATGTATGTCTTTTGTTTCTCCCTCCTGCTAACATATGCATAATAACTGAAAGTTTGGCTTTTCAGGCACTTGGTGTTCCGGTGGATAGGCTTGTCCAAGCAGCTGATTCAGTTTCCGTATGCTTTCTTTTCTTTTTCCTCTTTGCCTACGATTCAGTTCATCTTCTTGGCGTTTGAAGTTTTCCTTTTATCTATCTAATTGAGGAAAGTTCCAGAGGACTGATTTTAGGACCTGTTTCATACCAAACTTGTTAGCTCTATAATACCTATTGAATAATAGTGAAGTAAACTGACTTTATTTCTTTGAAAATATGAATTAGGTTTGCCTATCTAAAGGTATAGGTGCTCCAGTTGGATCTGTTATTGTTGGTTCCAAGAATTTTATTGCCAAGGTAGTTTTATAATTTTGCAGGGAATTTAATTGCAGGTTTTATAATTGCTGAACAACTGATGTTCAAGTCTCGATTATCTTCTTTTTTTCTTTTTTATTTTTTCAGGCTAGACGACTCCGGAAAACCTTAGGAGGTGGAATGAGACAGATTGGCATCCTATGTGCTGCTGCACTTGTTGCCTTTCAGGAAAATATTGGAAAGCTGGAAAGTGATCACAAGAAAGCTAGACTTTTCGCTGGTACATTTCAAAGTTTTAAATGACCCCATGTGAAGTCCTAGTGATATGAATCTCAATTATACAAGAGGTAATTTAGGATCTTTAGGGTTAGAACCTTGTAAGAAATTTAGGAATTAGAAAGAAGGTGGAAGGAAAGAATCACTCTTTCCAAGGGAGGCAACACACAAAGGATGTGACAGTCCTTTGATACAGCCAAGGGTTCTTGAATCACTCAAGAATTTAGGAGAATCACTCTCACTAAGATAAAAGAGATAAACTCTAATATTTCTAAAAATAAACTCAACTTGTTATTTCTGATAAAAATGGTTCAGCTGATATAGAAGCTTTGCCATCAGAGTTACAAAAGACTCAATAAAAGAAAATAAATACTAATAATAACCCATTAATCTAGGAATTGAAAACTATTTAATGGAAACAAATAAAGACTAATAATGATCCATTAACCTAGGAATTGAAACTACTTAATGACTGATTGTATCTGAAACTGTGACAACCAAAAGTCAGCTATGCACCTCTTGGTCTCCCAAAGATTGATGACTAAATTTTCAATTGGGCCCTTATTTTAACTTAAAACAAAATCAAACTAAAGTTCATTAATTGATTAATTCAAAACATAATTTGGTCAACCAACAATATTTGTTGAAGAGCTTCCTTTATTTCCCTTACTTTAGCCCTTATCATAAGTCATGTTCACATCACCTAGTCTATTTCAGGAATTATATTTTTTTAAAACTCAGAAATCTCTTTCTTTTAAACTTACTACTATTCTATACTATAAATTTTTCCTTTCTTTCAGATGGATTGAGGGAACTAAAAGAACTGAGAGTGGATACCCTTGCTGTGGAGACCAATATAGTGAGTATTTAGAATTTAGTGTAGTGTAAGTTGTTTCTATGGTGAAACTCATGGTTGCTCTGTTTATTTGTGTTTTGAAGGAGCCCTGTCTTGATTACGTCTTATTTCTTATTTTCTGTCCCAATACTGAGCCTACAATGCCAAGTGCAAACAACATAAATGACAATTTTTTATGCATCCTTAATGAAAAACTGAGTTTTTTCTTTCTCTGATACTAGGTATTTATTGACATTGAAGAGGGTGTGCGGACTAGGGCTGAAAAAATATGCAAGTACTTGGAAGAACGTGGTATCCTTCTGATGCAAGAGAGCTCATCAAGGTGTTGTTTCTCCTCAACAAAGTTCAGTCTGTTATAAATAATTGAAATAATTGCAAATTTTACATTGAAGTCAATTCAGTACTGAGTTCTTTCTGAGTTTAGTGCGCTAATTATAAACATAACCCTCCCATCCTTCGAACTCATGTTTTGAATTCCTGTTTTTATGACTAATAGCTCTATTTGTGTGCCAAACGTAATCAGTGAATCAGCATGCTGATCTTTTCTACTTTTTTATAAACAAAGTCTTTAGTCGATGTGGCTTGTTTATCCATTCGTTAACTACTCAAATGTTGGAGAAATGTTGTCATACATCAGTTTTAAAATATTTTTATTACGTGAACCTTTTCCCTAAGCTTAAAATTCACTTTTGTTTTGCATTATTTTCAATGTTGACGGTGAGCATCTGTTGTATTTTCTTTATGTTACCCGGTCAATGATGTACAATGTATTACATGCATGATTTTTTCTTTGATAAAAAAAACGAAATATTTGTTCTGAAAATGCATTTTTGGTGGACTAAGTCGGGGGTCAGGAACAGGAGTACCGTTCGCTAAAAACATTATTGATGTCCTAAACTTATGTTACTTTCTTCATGGCCATTGTTATTATTTATCTGTTTCTATGCGTGAAGTGATTTGTTCATATCATATTACTATTCCACTTTGTGAGCAAGGCAAAACGCTAATGACAGTGCCTATTTATTTCAGATTAAGAGTTGTTCTCCACCATCAAATATCGGCAAGTGATGTGCAATACGCCTTGTCATGCTTTCAGGTGATAATTGACTACGAATCAATTAACCTCTTATTGTTCAATGCATTCAACATGTGCTGTTCTTTTGGCTAAAAGCTATAAGATGAAACTTGCTTTTGTTATATGTTGCAGCAAGCTGTTAAGGGAATACAAAATGAAATAGGCAACTAGTGGAAGAATTTGAACTTGGCACGTAGCTGCCATGTTAGTAATGAAGAAATGCCGTGTTCTATTTGCCATTGTCCATTTTATTTTCTAAGTATCCTTAAGGACACACAAGGATTTGAATCTTTGATGCCGTTCCCTGTCATGAATTACTTTCACTTCAATCGTCGTTCCCCTGCTAATGTGCCTCATTGTTTCTTTCTCTTCGTTATCTTCGTTATGCATGTATAGGATTTTGCGTAACCTTCGCAATATTTTTTTTTTTAAATGATATTTTGATAACCCAAAACATACCATTTTTTAAAAGCAAATCCACTTTTAATATTATAATAATAATTTTAATTTATTTTATTTTTATTAAATCGTTTTATAGGGTTATTTGTTTTGGTGTTGTCAAAATATCTCACCTCTTTTGTTTTTTATCACGTTTTATTAGTGGGTGAACGTGAATTTGATGGACCTAATCTCTCTTGCTCCACAGTTCCATAAATTTGCAACGTAACCAAGTTACTATTGAATTGATTTAGTAATTCATAACTAAAATATTAGATACGTATTAACTGCAGGATAATTTCAGAAATTCTCACAATATGTTGCAACTCAATTCTTCTTTACTTATCAAACCATGTACGTGGTGAGGTTTGTAATACATGTAAACAATTTGATACTAACAAGTATTTTATGCAAGCCTATTAAATTAACATATATAAAAAATATAATTTTTTTTAAAAGGGTATATGCATCATTTATCCCAAGTTAATAAAAGATGAAATATATAAAATTATAACCTTATCTAATTAAAAAACTAAAATCTGACAATGGAAGTATTTAATATATATATATATATATATATATATATGTTAATTTTAAGAAAACGTATCTTTGTTTCAGTTCAAATCACCTTGCACAATTCAATAAGTTTATACTCTTGTAAGTGTTGAGATTTAAAATCGAGCAGAAGTAGTATTACTACTTTTGGTTCTGATTTACTGATATGATTCGTTTCGAAAATGTCAAACTAAAATGATTTAAGGCTGAATTTTCCAGAAAATAGTTGAATGGTAATAATAAAATAGACGTACAAGAAAATAACACTTATTCTTGGACCGAAGATGGCATGAGAGCTATTGGACTCGTTGCAGAGGAGGGACGGGCCCATGTTTTCAATTATTTTAGATATTATATATTTGGTTACCAAAGAATTATATTTCTTCATTTTTTATAACTAATAATTAATGATTAATAGATATTTTTTTGGAGTTGAAAGTCATGACCTCCTAATATTTTATAATATATATATATATATATATTTATGATTTTGTTCCTAAATTATTAAATATATTTATTTATATATTTATAATTTTAATTTCTAACTTTATTTATTTTTTTACTTCTTTATATTTATTTATTATTTATTAATAATATATTTTAATGTAAAACTGGATATACATTATATTTCCCACACTACAAAATATTATAACTTGAAAATGATGGATTCAATCATAACACTACTAATATGGACTCCATAATATCTAACTATTTTGATTACCTGTCAATGAGTTACTCGATCAAATATTAATTTGTTAGTTGATTTTTATTTTAAATAAATGATACAAATATTAATATTAATTTACTTAAACTAAATATTTAGTTTGAATATATTTAATATTTACAATAAATAATATTGAAAAGATATATAAAGTGGTAAATTATATAAAAAATATGATATTATAAATAACATCAAAATATTTATATTAAAGGTTTTCTTTTCAACAAATTAGAGAACATAATAGAAGAAAAATGCTTTATAAATTTTTTTTATAGATCATCTATGTTAATAACTTTAATTAAAATAAATAAATTGTTCAAAAATAACTCGCAATAATATAATCGTTAACACAATTTGTTTGTATTTTTTTAGTGATTAATATAGTTGAAATCTTTTTCTTAAACTTGTGTCAAAATATCTAATATTAATATAATGAAAATCTATCAAGTTATCATCAATATTTTCTTCTTTAGTTTTTTTTTCCATCATTTAATATTTTATTTATCTTAATTTTTTTATCTTCTTTCTGCTATAATTATATGTTTCTTTCATTTTCTTCAATATAATTAATAAAAAATAAATATTTTATCTCTTTAAAATATTTTCAATTACACGTTTTCTTTCAATTTTTTTCATCTTAAATTATAAATAAAAATACTATTTATATTTTATAAAAATAATAATAATAAAGTATGGGGACACATACAATCATAAATAAACACCTATATTTTCACTAGTATACAATGATAACACGAATAAATTAAGGCGATTAATACCAAAATTGATATTTGATACACATATTATATAGAAATATTTGAAAATATATTATTTAAAAGAAATTATATTAGAATGTAAAAATATTTTGATATTCTAATAAAAGTTCTTTATTATTAACAAGTTAAGTAAACTTATTATTTTTTAAAATGATTAACATAATTTTGGATTTATCATAATAAAGAATGATCGTCATATATATATTATTTTGGATTTATTATATAAAAAAAATCATGATAAGGATGATCGTCATATATAAATAATGTTTCTGCGTCTGTTTTGCATGCATTAAGAGAACAATTTCTGGTTTCATTTTTGTTGCTATTAAGTCATGTTGACGCTGCGAAACACACATGAAAGACTTGTAAATCTGAAATTGGATTGACGTGCGGGTAATGTTAATGGCATGATCTCGTTGTCTTGGTGGGGGAAGAATAAGTGAGTGCGGTGGGTAGCTACAATCATGTTAAATTGTGAACAGTAGCATAAATGAAATCTGAACTAGTTTTTTGTTGTTTTTCCTTGTCAAGTTTCTTTCACATTTTCATTTTCACTTCCACTCGCTGCGATTTACCTCTGTCCTCTCCGATGGAGTCTCTGACCTGAACCTGTCTCAGGTGTTGGTGTTTGTGGTCGCTAGGGGCATCTCTCTTTCTTGGTAACTTTCTTGAGGTTAACAAATGCAGAGAGTTGTTGGTCACTTTCTTATCAGATAAACAAATGCAGAGAGTTATGAGAAATCATTGTCACGTGTTAACCCATTCAATGTTGATAGATCTGCACATGATGAATTTGTCAGAAGCAAATTCACATAAAGTTTGAACCTCGCTTCTGTTTCTTTCTGTTGCTTCAATACTTTTCCATACAAACTGAAAGCATTTGGGTGGTAAAAAGATGCAAAGAAAGAACAAAATAAGTGAATGAATTGAAAATGAAATATGAAAACAATAACAATTAGAGTATTATTGAGCAATTGTTAATGGTTTAGTATCAAATTGTTGACATGAAGAAATGAATGGTGGTTGAAGTCCATAGAAAGAAAGTTCTGATGCAGTTTCCTCTTACACTGCAGTAAGTAGCATATCTATCAAATGTGACTTTCTGCTTTAAAAACTTCATATTCTGGGAATTAGATTTTTTTTTAAATCCTTTTAAAGAAAATCAAAACATGCTCCATTAGCACTGCCACAATAAAAAAACAAAAAAAAATTGTGAATCATCCTTCATTTTAAGATTGGTAAAATTATGTTTTAAATTTGTTGAATTGATTTTTGTTTATATAATTAAATAAATATGAATATAAAAAAAATCAATTGAATAATTTTTCATAAGTAGAAATTAGATTATTTATAAGTTAATTTGTAGAGTTTCTGTAATATAATTTATCTAACTTTTTTTTCTAACTTGTACATGAAACATTCCTGTGTAAGAATTCATTTCATTTTTTTCTTATTTTTATATCTTTCTTTGAGTTTGAGTTATGTCTTTAAAAATTAATTATTTTCAATGAAATAAATTATCTTTTTTCTATAAACATTTAATTAATTATAATCAAATTGATTTCGAAAAATCAGTTAAAATAAATAAACTACCGTACAAATTGATTTTCTATCCCACAATTTGGACTCTAAGGTGGGAAATTATAGTCGATTTTTTATTTCACAACATTTCTTATAATTTAAGACATACGATAGTAAAAAAACAAGTAGAAAGCGTATATAAGTTGTTACAAGTGTAATATTATTTATAAGAAATCCATTATATACTATATTTTTTATTAATATAATTATATGTTGATATATTATAAAAGTTAGCATTATTATGTTAATAATGAAAAAAAATTAATAATATATTGAGAAGTTATTATTTCATAAAATGTTAAACTTTCAAGATAAAATGATAAAATGAATTGATAATAAGTAAAATAATCTACCAAATATTTAAATTATATCAAATAAACTATATGAAACTTTCTCGAACGAAATCTTTCGGACCAAATGATGTGATGTAGAACTTCTAACACATCTTTTATAATAAAATTTGTAGAACTTCTAACACAAATCTTATAATAAAATTTGTAGAACTAAATAAAAAGTGTTCTAAGAGCAATATTTATTATTCAAGACAACCACCAAAAAATATTTTCACCCACAATAAAAAAAACTACATGATACTAACATTCAATATAAAATATAAAACCTATTGAAAACACGTGACTATGTTAAGATTCAATATAAAATATAAAACTAAGTTCCACTGTCATAAAATAAAACAAAATAATAATAATAATAATAATAACAACAACAACAACGAAGGAAGAAGGTGTAGAGAGGTGGTATCCGATAGGTCTCTATGTTGGAAATGACAAAGGAGTGGGTCCCAGGGAGGATATTGTGACGAATGATGTACATCTAAACCAACCTCTTTTAAACCCAAATGAACAAAAATGTGTGATGAAATCTAACATCCATTAAAAATACGAAATATTATATAGACTTTGGTCCTGAATCGAGTGTGTAATATATCTCACATTTTTTAATACTAATCACTTTGAAGGGGCACGTAGTTCCTCTAAGAGAGGTTTGACCCGATTTCTTTAAAAAGTGACCTTAATTCACTCATTCTCCATCAACATTAACAACATAAAGTGAAGAGATTGAGATAGAGAGGGTGTGGTTGGATGCGATGAGGCACTAACAATTTGTTGCCACCCTCAAAGCAAATGTAGGAACAATAAGAAACAGAGGATGCCATAGTTGAGAGCCGTTTTGTTCCCCAGAAATGAAGGAGGGGACCATCTTAGAAAATGGGTATTTAAATGTTTTTTTCTTTCCATTTTAGGCGCAAACCTAGTTTACTCAAACTACAATACGTAGATCTATCTATTTATTGGTTCCTACCACAACCACATTAGCTTATAGGCCCAATCGTTGGACATCCCCAAATCACCCCATGCTGCCCTGCCCCTATTTCTAGCTTTTGAGATCACAAATCCACCACACCCCTCTTTCTTACCCTAACTGGAACTCAACATTTCCCACCACTTATACCATTTATACCTCCCCATTCTTCTTCCATTTTCCTAATCTCAAACCTTTACACATACCATCATTCTCAAACCTTTTCATATTGCCAATTTTATTACTTCCTTATTCTTGTTCAGTCTTTTAGAATAAGACATTTAATACTCATTCCATCACATTTCTTCTCCTCTCCGGTTCTACCATTTTTCTTAACTAAACCGGTTCATATAGAATTGGTGAGAAAAAGCGTTTTTCATCACCATTTATTTCTACTAAAAGATTGTCACTCTTCTTCGTATTGCCACGCCACACCCGGCCCCTACTACTGTCAACATTGATTGACACAACAGCCTCAGAAGCTGAAATATCTTTCCATATTTATTTATTTATACCGCAAATACATTTGTTCAAAATTACTCAATACTGTCAAAATTACTTTAAATTTATGCATTAGTTACGTAACTTTCACTTTCTTAATTAAATATTTTTAATATTCTTCTCCTATTTTTCATAGTTCATTTGTCTCTCTCTCAACCATTGTAAACTGCTATATTTTTATTTTCCACTCTTTTAATGTTCTATGTTTTGTTATTGTTTGAATTAAAGTTCACAAAGGTTCTTTAATTATTAATTATTATAATTTTTTTAATTTAAATTTAGATTTAAAATTAAGTATAATTTTTAATCATAATATAGTTTATATACTAAAATGTTTAGTTATATAAAATAGAAGTAACTATTTATTTTATATAATGCATGTGTTTAAAAAAATACTATTAAAATCATTTAAATCTTTATTTTTATACACATGCATGCTTAAAATATTCTAAAAGATAATTAAACTTTTCAATGCAAATAAAAACGTGCGAAAAGAAATGAATACTCCTTTTTCGCCTTATCTTTATTTTATGTACTACTCACTTTCTATAACATGTTAAGTCCAAAAACGTATTAATTGCGAGAAAGTCGATTTTATTTCCTGCACTTAAAAATAAAGCAAGAATAGGAGCGATAAAATTAATATTATTGGTACTATTTTATACACAAATTTTTTTAAAAATATCAATTGTTTTAGTTAAATTAAAAAAAGAATCTTCTTTTAAATCAATTTGGCTTAATTTTTGTAATAATTGTACTACTCCAGTTTATCAGCATTCTTTATCTGTATATCTTTCACGTATGCTATATTATTTAGTGGAAGTTTTGTCGTTTTATTTACCAGAGTCTTCGTTCCTTCTTTTGCTGCTCCTTCTTCTTCTCCCCCTTGGCAAATATGAATATTCTGCGCCACACACACCCATATATTTTGTTGAACTCTTTTGGTTCTCACTAAACATCATTCAACGTCTTGGATGTTTATGCATTATGTTCCTTCACCATAGGAGGTCATAACGTATGCTTCTCAAAATCATTAGAATTAAAACCCCTGTACAAAATTCTTATCCCTTTGCTTTGGAAAATGTAAAAAACTTAGATTTTGCAACTTATATTTCCGAAAATGTGTTGGATTAGCATTAATTGTTTCTTGGTTGATTAATCGTCATCATGAAGTTCCATCAATCTCTATATTTGTGAAGAAGAAGAAGTAAGAAGAATGTGAATGGAAAAAATAAATATTGATAATGAAAATATAGGATTTCTGACTTAGTTACATAGAAAAAAGAAAAAGAGGAAAAGAAAGGAGTAGTAGAATGATAGGAAAGGGGGTAAAAGATGTAAATGACGCGCTTAAAAGTAGAGTGAGGAATGTGCATAATTTGAAATGTCTGCTCATCTTTGGTCACCATCATCACTGCTTACTGCCAAACTTTGTCCTGTTTCGGCACAACACCCTCCTCTCCTTCATTTAACCCTCGGTTCTTCACCACTCTCCAACCCACGCCCACTTCACTACTTTCTCTCACATAACTCTCAGTTCCTCGCGCTTTTCTGGAAACAAATACCTGATTACCTCATCCATCCCTAAGCTTTACCCAGGAATCATTCCATTTCCACCAATTACTGCTCACTCCTCATCACCCCAACCAAACTACACACACTCCCCACTCTTACTAATCTCATTCACTTCCTTCCCCCAAACTCCAAACCCTCTCTTTCTCTCTCTCTCTCTCACACACACACACACACTTCACAATGGAACCCACCTACTCCTCTACTCTTCTTCATCTGTCACTGCCCAGGTTCCTGTCCTCCACCTCTCCCCAATCTCTCTTTCTCTGCATGATATGAATATATATATTATATATGAACCCTTTTCACTTTTCCAATTAATATCACTTCTACTATCATCAATATCAATATTATTATAAAACAAAACCCTAGTCGTTGCTAGAACCGCTACTTCACTACCTAACTAGCATCATACCAGCAAGATCTAAAGCAGATCCAAGGGTTTGAACAAGAAAAATCGGGGAGGGTATATCAGATCAGATCCATGGATTTGGTTTCGGAACCAACAAACGTTGCAAGCCCCAGGTACAAGATTGAGACGCCGACCACGAATCCAACCACTGGAAACGCGGCTGTCTCGTCTCCTTCTTCGGGAAGCAACAGTGGGAGCACTACTCCCAGCCGTTACGAGAACCAAAAGCGGCGAGACTGGAACACTTTCTGCCAGTACCTAAGGAACCACCGTCCACCACTCTCGTTGGCCCTGTGCAGCGGCGCCCACGTCCTCGAATTCCTCCACTACCTCGACCAGTTCGGGAAGACCAAGGTTCACAACCACCCTTGCCCGTTCTTTGGTCTCCCCAACCCTCCCGCGCCGTGTCCCTGCCCGCTCCGCCAGGCGTGGGGTAGTCTAGACGCCCTCATCGGCCGCCTCCGCGCCGCCTACGAGGAAAACGGAGGCCGCCCGGAGACCAACCCATTCGGTGCACGCGCCGTCAGGATTTACCTGCGCGATGTTCGTGATTTTCAGGCCAAGGCGAGAGGTGTTAGCTACGAGAAGAAAAGAAAGAGGCCCAAGCCCAAGGTCAGTCCTGCTCTTACTTAGCCACCTTCAAAGAGAAGCTTGCTACCAATGTTTCACGACAGGTATCAAATATCAATCGTTCGTATATTCTATGGTGTGTTTATTTTGCTTTTCGTTTTGTCCTTTGTATGTTGATCTTCATTATGGGTTTAGTAAACCGAGTGGTGGATGTTTTGTGCTGCTTTTTTGCAATTTTAAGGTGCTTTTGTCTCTTCGAAGACGTGCTTCGTCCTCTAGATTGTTGGGATGATGCCCTTGAAATTGTTCTCGCTTCTTGAGTCGGGGGAAGTAGATAGTGGAAAATTAAGAGCCACCACCTCTCTGCGTCAACTACTAGTAGAAGATATGTTATCATATTTGTACTCAAGTTAATATATATATATATATATATATATATATATATATATATCATCATGTTCATCCAGTGTATTTATGAAGCATGCACTTCAATCTCTCTACTCTCTCCTCCTGTACGTGAGAGCCTTTTTAAAAATATTGATTGACTTACAGGGGATTAATTAATTGGGTATGGATATTGAATAAGCTGATATCTGTGTATATATATACATATATATATATATATATATATTTATATTTATATTTATATATATTTATCTTCCATTAATTTCAAATGCTTCTGCAGGGAATCTACATATGTATATGGTTGCGTTCTAAAGGTGAAACACGCGTGGATTTTCGTGTATTGATTTCTTCATTCAGAAATTTAGCTAATAGCTGTAGTTTTCTTTCTTTTAGAAGAACACACACAACCATCCTTCTTGCGTGGCTTTCTCTCTCTGCATCCATGCACATCCGAGGGAGATAAGTTTAACTAATAGAAACATAATTATTTCTTGAGGATCTAACTTGAGGTCAAATTGAAACAGTGAGGGTAATATATTCATATAAATGACCTGTCAAAACCTAGAGGATATGCGCGCACACACCCACATATATCTATATATATAGCTGGAACAATAATTAACTAAAAGTTAAAATTATGAAAACAAAGTATTAATGTGTAGAGCTTGAGAACAAGGCTGACATAATTGGTCAAATCCAGTTCATTAGTTAATTGAAGATGATTTAGCAAATTCTATGATGTAGGCAATCAGACAAATGGTTTTCTCTATTATAGATGCCAGCTGAAGATGAGTATGGCAAAAGTAATTGGATATGGCCATGGAAAGATTAACTTTTGTAGTATTGATAATTCATTCGGGTAGGCTATTTGCCTAATCCCCTTGTAGCTTGGAGAACGACCCATTTTTTTATATTAAAAGTTGTTCTTTTGGTTTGTTGATCATGGACTGTCTCCTCGTTGAATAATTGGCTAGGTCATCTTGGGTTAAAAAGGATCCTTTATTCAAATTATCTCTAAACATCAAAACCTAATATATTGTTTGTTAGCTCGTTGATTGAATGGGAAAAAGTTTGCATTAATTACGCTCTAAAAGAGAGAAAACTAGACCTTTGATGACCATGATTGTAACTTTCATTGATTCTGCATAAGACAATAAAATAATTGAGAAGCTTTGGAAATTCTAACTACTCTTTAACGTTCATTTACTTTGCCCTTCATTTCAACTAGTTATATCATCTAAAAGGCCTTGTTGGCAGGAATAGAGCACAAACAACGTGGTGTAACTTAGCCATTTTATCCCAAGCAACTTAAGCCAAGTCATTCTTCTTCTATATTCATAATTGACACAACTGTTTAATTTTTATCTGTATATAATTGCAGAACAAAGCAGCCATTACAGTACGTAAAAGTTTGAATTTACTCTAAAGTTATCACGTCTTATTTGATATTTTTATGAAAAGAATTGCTATTTTTATTTAGGTCTTTTGATGTTTTTCTTAACAGCAGTTACTTATAGATATATTTTGACACACACACACACATATATATATATATATATATTTCCATTAAATATTTATCGATCAATTCATATACAAAATCTATGGGACTTTTGAAGAGTGGAAATAGAAGTTATTACGAATATATTTATGCTTATGCATAAACTTTTTCATAAGTTTAAAAAACTAAAATTAATTTATAAAAATCTTTTGTAAATTTATTAATTTTATATTGTGTTAAGTGAATTTTAATTTATGAAAAATATTAAATATTTTTATTTTTAAATTCTAAAAACCCTTATTAAAAGATTCTTCATATATATTAAGATAAATCAACTTTAATTGTGTGCATAAATTCGAAACGTCTTCCTAAATAAATTTGTTAAAACATCCTCATTTCCTAATAAAAACGAGAACGTAAGTGCAAGATTTGAAGTAATACTTTTTCACAGAAAATCTGTTTTTCCCAGACAAACACATGTTTCAAACTACAATTACAATGTTTTAAACTGTAATTTTCTTTTGTAACATTTGACTTTCTTATTTGAAAAATACGTGAATGTGCTGTTGCGATTAGGGTTAAAGGAAAACAATCTTAACATAAAATAGATTTTAAAATTTCTTGTTAAAAAAAAGGACTTGTTAGCATACAAAAGATAGTAATAGAAATAAAGTTACACAAACTCCATTGAATGTTTTATTAATGGAGAGTATTATTTAACCTCGTCCCTCCAATGTATTACGTTGTCAAACCTTTTTAGTTTGAAAATTACACTTCCTAGTAACGGTTTTAGGTATCGTCTCTTCCATTGTAATGAAACAAAATTATTATTCCTATTTAGAAATTATAATATTTAATGATTGTTCAAGCTTCAAATAAATTTATTTCGAATGAAAAGTGCATATCTACAAAATAAAAGTTATCTTTTAAGAATTATAATGTGTTACAGTTTAATATATTTTAGTCTAGAATAAACACTTACGTTAAATTCTTTTATAGCTCTCAACATTACCAACAACGATTTTAAATTTTAAAAAATTACTTCGAAAGAAAATGAATATTTTGGGTAGTGCATTTTATATTTAATGTGATTATTATAGACCTAAAATAATGATATTTTTTAGTAAAATTCATAAATCAACAATACAACTTAGTAATTGGTAACTTATGATGTTGGAGAATAAAATAATGCTTTTAGTATATTTTTCCTTTAGTTTTTTTTTATTCGGGACTGTTTTATTGAAAACATGTACAAATATTTTTTTTAAATTATATAATATCTTAATTTTACGTATTTCAATATTTTTTCTCTTTTTATTTATTTATTTATGAGTATTTTTATATATAACAATTGACATATCTTTATTTAATATAAAAATAAGATAATTATAAATATTATTAATATTTTCCATTCAATAATTTAATTTAATTTATATTATTTATTAAATATTATTATAATTTACTTCCTATGTATTAATTTTGATATTATTAATATTATTATTATTTAATAATTCGAGTTGTAATCGTCTGAATCTTTTTCATTGTCCTAGAAAAAATATATATTTTTTATATTATCTTTATTCGTAATAGGATGCATAGATGGTTCTTTCATGCAGCTAAAAAATGTTTTTTACCCCCAAGACTCGTGTGTTAGTGTTAGTAAGAAATAACTTCAAACTATGTGTTTCTTTACGTTGTGAGGAATAATATGTTGGGGGATTTTTGACCTAAATGGTGTTTTGGATTTATTAATGTCAAATCATAGTTTTGGATTAGCTCGAAGAAAAAATAAACATTTTCAGGAAGGTTGAATCCTTAATCTTCTACTTCAGGTGCCCAAACGTCCTATTTTACATATATGGGTCATTAAAACACTTTTCATGCTCTTTTTTTTGATAAATTTATTTTGTCTATTAAAAAAAGGAAATTTATTTTGTCTATTATTATTATTAGTATTTTTAAACATGTATACTAATGCAAACAATATATTATGACATTTTTTAGCCTGTAAAAATTAAATGCGTGGTAATTAACAATGTGTATAATTAAAAAGATGGTGATTGGGAAGTGTATTTTGAATAAACGAAAAAACTACACAAAGAACTTTCTATATATGCTTAGGCCTACATAGGGCTACATTTTACTTGTTTTGGGCATCAAAATAAAACATGGTTTTTGTGCCTACAGGTAGCTTCTGTTCTTAACCACGTGCTGCGTTTTCCGGTAAGCCTTTCGGAGTGGCAAACTTCAAGAAAGCAACAACATCAAAATATTTTTTATTCCTTGTCTTCAATTTACGAGCATACTTGTGTTTATTTCAGAATAATTAATACTCGTTGCGCAGATATTTCTCACGTGACTTCATCATTTCAATCAAATTCCTCTTCCTTTGCAATTAACTTTTATTATACATACATACATGCTAGATTTCCGTTCATAAAAAATACACATGTTGGACTTTTTTTTTTTTTTTTACATTTTTCTTTACAAATCAGAAACTAGATTCAAATAGTTTTATATTTCACGAAACGCTGAATGTCATTTTCACGGTAAAATGTTTAATAATTAGCTCTAAGAGATGAATCAAAACGCGTAAAATGAAACGTGAAGTCACCAAACTTCTGTATATACGTGTCGCATATATATGGTGTTTTTTAGAACCTTTTAAATAACTTTTACCCGATCTGGCATCGAGTTTACACTATTTTTTAATAGGAAATATAATAATTGATGTTGCAGAATAATATAACAAAAAAAATTTGAACGAAAGTTTGATAAATTAAAATCTAATAATAACAATAATTTATACGTTTGTTGCAAAAACTATTTTGGAAATAATAAGAATGATGTCTTTAAATGTGAGAATGATAATGTCTTTTCAAACTGCGAAGAGTATTTTTCTTTTTGCAAACTAGATAAATAAAAACTGTTAAGATCACATTAAAAGCAGTGTGATTAGACATGAAATCAACCAAAGCCAGTAAAGATGGACAAGCAACCAATATAGCGACTACCGTTGACTACCAAATATGTTTTCACTCTCTCAAATATAAATATTATTCCACTAAAATTGACAAAATAAAAACTCAAAATATATATAATACATTAATTATTTATTTTGTTTAAAAAATAAAATCAACGTAAAAGTAAAACGTAAAAAAAAAATGAGGGAATTTTGGAAGGAGAAAGTGTAGTGGTGTTGGATTATTAATTAATAAGATAAAGAGAAGAAATTATTTGGGCGGACACATAATCCTATGAGTGATGAGCACCGTACAAACATCCCCGCAATCGCCGGTCACATGACACGTGCAAATCCTGTGGTGTCCACGAGGCGCGTGCTCCACGTGGCAACTGTACTATACATGTCGGCATTAGGCAACACCATTCGTCGATTGTTGAGCCTCTTCCGAGCCACGTGGACGATGGAAACCAAACGGAACCATAATTCACTTCTGTACTGTGCTCGCTCCTGCGTTCCTCAACTTTTCCATTTTGGTTTCCCCTTGCTTTTACTGTTTTGGTTTAGATGGAAAAGTTATCGTCTCGATGACAATGGAATCATGGATCATGTCTCCATGCAAACCTCTTTTTTTTCTTACACTAAGACTTTTTTGGGTTGGAGTGATTTGAGAGAGTGGAAATGAGAGAGTGGAAAAAGAGGGATTTGAAGAAAAATGGAGATAAAGTTAAAGTTGTTTGGATGAATGAAAAGTGAAAGGAAAGTTTATGGAAAATTGTGAATGATTTGATTGATATGAGATATAAAAATTATAATTTTAATTGATTATTTAAAAAAATTACCATTTTATCCTTTGTATAAAATAAGGTTCAAATGATTATAAATATAATTTTTTAATTAATTATCCATATTTTAACATTGATTATATATTTAAAAAAAAATTTAAAAGTGTTTGTAATTGGAAACAAATTTAAAAAATTAACTTTTTTTAGATAGTTATTAAAAATTATATAAATAAACAATTACAAAATTATGTACATTGCATATCCATATTCAAATAATGTTGACATATTAAATAAATTATTTGACTACTAATTAAATAATTATAAAATATAAAATAATAATTAATATTGATCTGATAATAACAAATAATTATGAAAACTAATAATATAATTGCACATTATTATTCAAAACAAATATAAAATATAGTGAAAATAGAATACTAATTAAAGGAAAGATTACTAAAATTATAAATCTATGCACACTAATGCTCTTCAAACAAATAATTATCATGTTATCCATCTTTTGCAGTCAAGTCCTCCAGTTCAGATCATTCAATCACCTCCATTCAAGAACATGAACAACTGGGAGAGACGAAGATGTGAGGACAAGCCAAAAAGTCGTCTAACATGTGATGGGTGAGTACACAGATGATTATAACACTGAAGCATAAGTTGTTCGTCATTTAGGTTCATGCCGACTAACATGTTCCATATATCTGACTCCGAATATTGAAATGTTGATGATCGTCTCATCACATTAACTTGCTCATTAATTAATTCATTTCTGCGTTCAATGGCGACAACCTGTCTTTCAGCTATGTCAGATAATCGTTGGGTGATTGTATTACCTTGCCCGAGGTAATCTGTAAATGTGTCTAGCCTCGTTGTTAGTTTGTCAAATTGACTTTCCATCACATCAACCATAGGCGCTTTTCTTTTTGTGCCCCGCGATGAAGAGGTTCCACCTGAACCAGTAGACGCAGCAGATGGAATTGAGTGAGCACCCTCAGCAAGACTGTCGGAACCCATGCGTGGAGGTGATCGATAAGCTGTATCAAATCCTGCATCAAAGCCAAAGTGAAATGGCTGCTCCTCTGGTGTAGGGTCCACATCAACGTTCAAGTCGACTGTTGCCCTTCGAGAACTGATATTCATTCGGGCCTGACGCGAAGTTCTTGCCATATGTCCACTGGCTCGATCAGCACCCCACAATTCTTCCATCAAATCATAATGTCTTATAGTTGCCAGTTTCCATTTAGCTGCAGAAGGCTTCACCTACAAAATAATGACAATGGTTAACACTCGTAATTGTTATGTTTTGCTATATCAACAAATGATAATTCATATAATAGTACCTTAATTAGGTCATCCCATACTTCTTCCTCAGCCACAAACCGTTTTGTCATATCATCCCAAGCGAATCCACTAAGTCCATGAAACAAATCGTGGACCTCCCGCCATCTATCCTTAAGACTTTTTTGTCGATTTTTAACATTATTTTTAGTTATACCAATTAATCCAGACTGTCTTAGGGATTCAACTATATTATTATATGCTTGGGTTGTCCAACTACCATCAACCCGATTACCCAACCTTGCCTCATCAAACATAGCAGTCAACAACCAAAAGTCCATGTCATCAGTCCATTTTGTAAACTCGCGCACTACAGGTGACGAATTCGGTGCAATATCCTTTCCTCTGTTCATTTTAAACCTATTGGAAAGATAATATATGTAATTACGATACCAACATATAATTATTATAAATAGTTTTAACAATGTTTTAACAATAGTTTTAATATATGTAATTATGATACCAATATCCTTTACCTTTTTCCACTGCATGAAGCTCCTTCACTCAATTTGCAAAATGCCTCAAAAATAGTTTTAAACAAATCAAACAAAAGCATTTTGACAAAGAACTTTCTTAACAATGTTTTTAACTGATATAGTTTTAAAAGAAACAATTAAAATCACTTAGAATACGTAAAGGAGTGTTTTTACAGTATTTTAATCGATACAAACTTCTTTTAATCGATTAAAACCCTTTTATGACCGATTAGAATTCGAATATGACATGTCAGAATGAAATATAATCGATCAGACTTTAAAAATGAGCGATCAGATTTATTTTAATCGATTAAAACACGTTTTAATCGATTAAAACCACTTTGGAAGTCAGGATGATCGATCAGAATGAAATTATGACCGATCAGAGTTGGGTATGATCGATCATAATTTAATTATGACTGATCAGACTTATTTCAATCGATTAAAACGAACTTTCAATCGATTAAAAAGACTTGAAAAGTTATGTACAGATTTTCAATCGATTAAAACGACTTTATATCAGCTAAAATAACTTATGAAAGTTTTATAAGAAGGTTTTTAAGCAAATCAATCGATTAAAACGCGAATCAATCGATTGAATCACTCTCAGAAAATGTTTGTAAAATGTTTTAACTGATATAAACATGATTGTATCAACTAAAACCATTCTGTTAAAGAAACAAGAACGCATTAATGGGTTGAAAGGACTTTTAACAGATTATAACTTCCAACCATGACAGAGAAGGCACAGAACCATACCTGGGGTGTTCCTCCGACAATATACCAAAAACAAATGTACCAACCAAGGTCACACCGAAGTTAATGGCCGCGGGCGAAGATCCAACCTACAACAGAGTAGCTTTGCTTTGCTTTGCTAGAGTCTTTTAGCTAGTCTTATGAGACTAGCTTTGCTTTATATAATACAATAACTTTCCCTATCGGCTGTAACTAGAGAAGAAAAAATAAGTCCTGTAACTTCTATCACCTGTGAACACGTGAAGTTGGCTGTACAGCCCGTGACCACTGCATGTACAGCCCGTGACTTCTGTTCATGACTTACCTCCTTCTGTCGTGTTTAGAATATATAATTTGTCAAATGATCAAGATTTTAGATAACGGTTCCAGTAATAACCGCTATTACAAATATATATAAGATAGCGGTTAAACTGGACCGCTATTATATATAGACTTTTCAGAGCGGTTACAAAGATAACCGCTCTTAAAAGTAACCTGTGATAGCGGTTATATGTTAACCGCTATCTCAAGTTTTCAAATGATCGATTATTTTGCCAAAATGATCGATCACTTTTCCAAAACCTCGACACTTAAGATAGCGGTTCACCTCGAACCGCTATCATATGTTCTATATATATATATATATATATATATATATATATAGAAATGAAAATAAATTATATTTGAGAATATATAATTTTGATAGAAAATTATATAGATATATATATTCTAAAATATAATTTAACATTTTGAATTCTGAAAGGTTTTCTCTAATAACAAATTAAAAAACATAATATTCAAAAAAAATATTTTAAGATTCAGTCTCGGGTTGTAGTTCGCTCGAGCGATTATACTCTCGCTCGAGCGAAATACCATCATGATCGATCATAATTTCAAATGATCGATCATAATTGGAAGATATCATACCGGTTCCTCTGTAACCGCTATTTAAAGTATATATTAGATAGCGGTGATGGTTTAACCACTATTACAAGTTGTATTTCGCTTGAGCGACTTTAAACTCGCTCGAGCGAAGACACCTGCACATAATTTTCATTCTCGGGTTATTTTTCGCTTGAGCGAAACTTATGTCGCTCGAGCGACATCCACGTTTTTCGATTATGAGCGACTACATTTTAAAATTATCGATCATATCTAAAAATATATAATAGCGGTTAAGATTTAACCGCTATTAGAATTGCTATATAATAGCGGTTAAAAACCGCTATTATAAGTGCTATATAACATAACCGCTATTAGAAGTGCTATTATAATAGCGGTTAAAATTTAACCGCTATCATACTGTGTGTTCACATGCTGCACCTGGAGAAGGGTATTTAAGTCATTTATCAGTTGTTGACCTGTCTTTCTCTGCTATCCGCTCAAATCCTCGCATAAATTAGAGGAGGCGTGGATGCACTGTTTCCTCCCTTCTCCCTCAAATCCGCGCCTGCAAATCGTCTCATATCAGTTACAACAAATGCAATTCATCTCGCTTTTCTATTCTTTGAAACAGTAAATCACTTGCAACAAACAGAGGCTAACTAATATTTTGCTACCTATATACTTTTATTCCAAGTTGCAAGTGCCACCTCTTAATTTCTTTCCAACCATTTATTTTACAAAATTTAAATATTCTTTTTAAATCTACACTATACAAATAATTTTTTTTCTTAATTACAATAAATTATTAAATATTCTTTCAATTATTAATCAGCTCACTCGACTCTTGAATACGTTATATTCATACTTTTATGTATTTTGTTAACGATACATTTTTCCATTGAGTGAGGTCATTATTGGCATTAAATAATTTTAAAAAGTAATAAACAAATATTTTAGCCTACATCACTGCGGTAGTGGGTGAGTATATATATGTATATATATATATATATATTAGAGGGGGTGGGGGTGAGAATAGTCATCCCTACTTTGATTGATTGATTCAACATTTTATCTCTTAGTAATTCAAAGCCCAAATTATATTACTAGAAACATTTTCGGTGGGCTTAAATTCTTTTTTCTTCATTAGGCCCAGAGTCATATGTAACTTTCACTAGTTCTGTGTTGGAGTGGCCCACCAGTAGAGAACCACCAAAAAAATTGAGGAATGAAATATTTCAAATAAATAAAAATGGCATAAAAGCTGAACAGAACCCTAAGAAACCCAAACGCTGCCTTCGTTTCCAAATTTTCCCTCGAGTTCAATCGGAGTTACGATCTATGACGACACCACCGTCTTCCTCCTCAGCTTCGCAATCGCAATTTGCGTATTCAAACCCTTCCTATTTCCCCGTCCCCTTTCACCTGCAGCAACCCGCAACCACACACTACGCTGCACCATACGTCGCCGCTCCCTCTGTGCAAATCCCCGCTCCTCCCGTCGTCGGTCCGGTTGCGCCGGCACCGGTTCCTGGTGTGTACTCCGCCGTGCCGCAATATCAGGTCGTTCCTTTTATTCGCTCTTAATAAGAAAAGGATAAGGTCGCGTAAATGAATTCCATTTATTTATGAATAAAAGTTGATTGGATTTTTATGTGATTGAACAGGCGCAGCAGTTATTTGAGAGGGATGCGCAGATAATAACGCCGGAGGCTCTTGAGAATGTTAAAGCGGCGATTGCGAGCAGCGACGTGGAGCACAAAACCGATGCCAAAAGGAAAGCGGTTCCTCGCAAAGCTGCTGGCCAATCATGGGAGGATCCTATCCTTGCAGAGTGGCCAGAAGGTATGACAATGATGGTTACGACTGTGATGTAGTGATTACTATTTAGTGTTTACTAAATCTTTAATTAAATTTTTTGTCTAGTGAAATTTTTGTGTGTTGTGAAAGATCATATATTTTTCCTTAATCCATATCTATAAGTGTATGGATTGTGTGTGATGTGAGTGCGGATGTATTTGTTTTGTTTTTTCTGAGCCCATTTGGAAATAGTGTTCGTGATTTTGAAGTGAGATAAGAAATCATGAACTAATGTATCTTTATTTTTTTTGGATAATTAGATGACTATCGGCTCTTCTGTGGTGATCTTGGTAACGAAGTGAATGATGATGTTCTTTCAAAAGCTTTTTCCCGATTTCCTTCCTTTAACATGGCGCGAGTAAGTGAATTTCTCATCTAACTCGAAGTCTCTTTATTCTTAGCTATGATTGTCGTGCTAGTGTGAGCATTTTTTATTTCCTGTTCAGATTTTTGTTTGAAGGGATGGAGTTGTTAATGATTTATGTATCTTAAGGTAGGTCTTTTTATAATTTACTTTTGATTAGACATTTTTTAATGATTAAATTGATGTGTTATTTTGTCATCTCAGGTATCCCCTTGTTGCTCCTTATTCACAATTCAAGGGCCATTGAAATTATATACTGGTGACCTAATGCACCGGAATTTGAATAATCAATTTATTTAAAATTGGCAGTGCTTACTATTTTATAGTGTTTATGAGATCACAATATCAGAATTAGATGTTGTCAGCTTGACCTTTGAGTATTGGGTAATCAGTTTGAATTTGGTAGAGTTGACACCAGGTTGATTCGTAGGTGGAACCTTTCTACTAGATTTTGTTTGCTTTTCCTGTCATGTTCTGCTATGCTCAACTCCTTAACCTTCATTGCATTCTAACTAATCAAAATTATTTCAACCATTGTAATTTTGGGGTAATGTTATTAACATGTAATTCTTTCAACAATATACGAAATTAAGTTCAGGTGTGGATTTAATAATGGACTACCAAAGGACTTTGAAATTTTCCCGAGAAAGTCCTGACCCTTGTGAGAGGGTAATAGACTTTCGATATTAAGTCACCTGGGCATGTTCCCCACCTGGAGGGAGGCTATATAAAACTATACTACTGTTGTTAACAACAATAAGGGTGGAAATTCTCTCTTAATTATATTAAAATTTGATCAATAAATACCGAGAAGAAAACCCTAGTGCTGAGGGTGGCCCTACAGGTGGCATGATCCCACAGTCTGCTTGAAGTTTCTAATTATGAAAAGATAAAACAGGGTAAAATAGTCACTGTACGTGGAATCTTTGAGTAACGTTTGAAATCTTTGATCCAAATGGGCTGTATAACTGTCATCTGCGTCTCCTAGTTGTTGTAATGGGCTTCTTGGGCAGACAGCCTGTCAGAGGGCAGCTGACTCAGTTCTTTTGCGTGTCAGCCAAAGACATCAGTGTATTTTTAGTAAACTTTGAATGAGAAAATTGGTTAAATACTGATAAGTTGAACTGAAAAATTAGTAATAATTGTGTCTATTAAGTATCAACTAACTAATTATTCGGTCAAGACCATTCTCTACCAACTAGAATTTTTGTGCATAATGAATAATCTGGATATTATATTAAGTTGGGCGAAATTGGAAGCTCAAATCATCATGTTTTGATTGTTTGCTTTTATACTTGTCGATTATTTACAAAACGAATGTGCATTTAGTAGTTCTCATTTGAGACTAGGGAATTCGTTCCAAGTTATTTTGCTGGAAATATGAGGGTCTGTTATTTAATGGAGACATTTAATTCCATCTAAAGAACTTAAGGTTTGAAGTCATCTGTTTGTAATTTGTAATTGCTTTGTTGTGCTTGTCTATAAGCAAACTTAACAATAATTGTTTACACGTTTGTGGTGCATTGTAATGTGATGTGATTAAGGTATTTTAATCTTCTCTAGGTTGTCAGAGATAAGCGGACTGGTAAAACAAAAGGTTATGGATTTGTTAGCTTTGCCAATCCTTCTGACCTTGCTGCTGCTCTTAAAGAAATGAATGGTTAGTAAGTTCAGATGGGTCTCTCTTTAAGTATTAATCCGTAACGTCTAAATACATTGACATATATGTTACTCTTCTGAGTAATGCTTTGATTCAATATAAATATTCTATGGCAGATAATATTGACCCGAAACTGATAGGTTGACAATCCAAAACTTCATGATGGATCATTGTTTCTTTCATTCATGAGTTTAGTTAATGCTATTTGTCAGTAAATCCTGTCAATGTAAGTTGACAATATTTAGCAAATGCAATGAAATGTGTATTTTGACTTTGACGTCTCCATTTCAGGTAAATATGTTGGAAATCGGCCAATAAAACTACGCAAGAGTAATTGGAAGGAGAGGACTGATTATGAAGCACTGGAGAAACAGAAGGTATGAATTTTCTTTGTCAATGATTTGAAATTGTTCCGACAATCTATTCTCCTAAATGTCCAACTTTGTTCTTTATTGTTTACCTGGCAGAATCACATTCAAAAGAAGCCAAAAATGTCTAGGAAAGGGGTGCTGCACAAGTGAGAACGGCCAAATATCTGTGTAAATCAGGTTACCAACTTGGCTAAGTTGAACACTGTTTACAAAATGCCATTTCTCGTTTCATGTGAAATGTATTTCCTATGGAACCGACAGAAGGTCCTCCCGTTCAGATATTTATTTCCATGGAACTGTTTGCAAAGTACTGTACCTTATTTCTGATGTTTACATTTCAGGAATATGCAGTGGGACGAAGAAGTAAAACTCTGAAAATGTATAAAAATTGACCTGCTGCGTATTTAATTACTGAAAAAGTTTAGACTGTGTTCTCAGGTTGGTGCTCGGGGGAGAAGCGTAAATACAATTTGAAAATCCCATCCGGCACAAACTGGCTGATGAAAACAATGTTATTTTAATGGAAAAAATTTTAATAGAAATTTGATGCATGATTGGATTGGAGATATGTGGCTTATGAATAATATTTTTGTGATTAATTGGGTGGTGCTTGCGTTGTTTGATTGATGAGTATCGACTAAACCTATCTAATCTTCTAAGCTAAACCAAACCTATTAATCCTTTATTTATATCTAGCCGTAGCCAGCTCACTTTCCGCATCAATGTCCGCCTTGATGACGTGAAGTTGGTATCGAAGATAAAGATTTCAAACTGTTGGTAATAAATCAACTTTTACTCACTCCATGTATGGGGAAGCACGGAATAAGCTAAGTCTAGCTATGACCCTTTTCTAAATCAATCTGTCTTCCTGCCCAATATCTTCTACAGCAGCTGGTGACTATTGTTTTCTTCAAATTTTTCCCCTCTATATTACCAATTAATTCGATTTATGCAATGCACTTGTACACAATCTTCTGTTAAAATTAAGCCCAATGGTTCTTTGAACGACCTCTGGCGCTTTTTTGTCTTGTCCCTAATTTTAGCGGTTGTGACACCTGTTTGCAACAGGACACCCTGCCTAATAGGGATTTATACTAAGTTATATTTATTATGTTGGTTAAATATGACAATTAAAAATATTTTTATGCTAAGCATATTTGTCAAAGTACAAATAAATCATTTTTTCCAAAGTACTATTACTCTATTAAAATCGCTAGAACATATGAAAATGATATGTTTTATTTCTTTTATATATTATATTAATCTAGATCTATTTATCAATTGTAAAATATACTTTTAAATGAACTATTATGAATGTCCTGTTCATATTAAATGTCATGTAGCTGATCTTAACTCGTGGAACTTAGTCTGACCATTTTTATGGTTTATAATATGTTCATGTGGAGTTCCTCCCGCTATTTCTATGAGCTTCTGTATCATGTAGATCTAAATGAAGTTTTTACATGAAATTAATCTTTGAACAGACTACGAGCTAAACTTTTAAATGTCAGTCGATGAAAATGTATATTTTGTGCCATTTGACCGACAAAGCTTGGGCTTCATTTTTTTAAAGAATTTTGTTTAACCAATACTCTTCGGTTAAGAAATGAAAAGCGGAAGACTTTCATTCAAAATCATGGGAAACATTAAAAATGATAAGAAAGTGCGGTTTTAGTCTCCCATGAAAATTTTACTTTAAATTTCTTAAGTCTCTAGGACATTAGTTAATATTTACCATTTTTTAAAAATCATAGTTAATGTTTTGTTTGACCTAGTTTATTTTATTTTTTGTCATCATCTTAATAGCGATACTATACTTCTTATTTTGGTGTCACACGTGATACAGCAAGTATTTCAGCTCAAATTTTAATAAGAGGTACAAATAATCGTCAAATGAAAGAAATCTTGAATAGGCAACAAACATTTTAAGTGAGTAATGACATAACAAGCATTTTACCTCAATCTTGAATAGAGTTAGGTACAAATAAAAGAAATCGCCGCTTCATAAGTTCCACCTCGAGGTACAAATAGAAATTTCGTGACTCAATAAGTTTAACCTTGACTACAGGTGCAAATAGAAATTTTGTCATTTCACACATATTAACCAATGCTATGTAAAAAGGAAAAAATAAATAAATATATATATATATATATATATATATATATATATATATATATATATATTCGTTTAATGCTATTCATAAGTATTATACAAAATAAACCATTATAATTTTTCAAATTTACTATTTATTCAACCAATCCTCACTTTAAATAATTATTCGTAATATATATTTTAAAGCGCTTAAATTTCGAAGGTGAAAATATGCTTTATATGTAAGTATATTTAGTAATATGAATTAGTATTATTAATATGATACTTATATAAAAATAATATATTTTAAAATTTCTATCACTAAATATTACTAAAAAAAATAAAATCACACCTGCAAGCTCGCGAATGAAATCAGAGTAATACTTTTCTACTTGCAATAGGTGGCAGCTCATGCACAATCTCACTAAAATTCCTCACTCCAAGTCAATAAAAAACTTGAAACAATTACAATTGTATGTGTTTCCTTTGATCAATATGAGGCGTGTTAAATGAATAATTAGAAGCGTATTTTAGTCAATGAACGGTTTGGTTTGTTGGTATGGTAACTTGATGTTAGGGATAAAAAACGTAATATAAAATAATAGGTGAGTTAAGTATAATCGTGCAATTTTCTTACTTTGGTGTTGGTGTTTTGGACCCATATTTTACTATATAATAAGTTGAAAATCATTTAAAATAGTTTGAGAAAATGAATCATGCTCTATTTTTATTTTGATCTAACGGAGGTAACTATTTTGTAAAATAAAAACATTCAAATTATATTACACACACACACACACACACATATATATATATATATATATATATATATATATATATATATATATATATATATATATTATAATGAATTATTTAATAATTATAATTCATTTTTAGTCACAATTTCATTGGAAATGGGAATCTTTATAATAAATCAATATTAATAAAAAATTGAATTTTTTTTATAACCTAATAAACTTGGTACAAGTATTATATTAAAGAATATAAAACCCAAGTTGATATAAACAGAGATTTAAAATAATAATGTACAAATTCCGCCGCTTGCTGTGTTGCAGGGTAGGCCTGTGGGTTTTAGATATAAAAACTCATAACCCCCAACCCTTCGCCTTCTCCATTGCCGCCACAAACCACCATTCACCCTCCGAAGTTGCTGCATTTCTACACGGTTCTCCCTCACGTCTTTGCATCTACTTCTCACCGTCACTTCTACTGGTGAGTCTGCGCACAATTTTCCAACTCTTGGATAACGTTCAAGTGCAATTTTTCAACCATAATTCCAATTTCTAATCTGTACAAATTACTTTGCCCAACTATGGCCGTTTTACAATCTATAACGATTGATTGTTGTTATTACTCTAATCAAAATTGTCCTTCTTCACTCTTCTCTCCTGTTATGTTATCTTATCCTTTCGGTGTTATTATCTTTCATTTCAAACAATAACCCCTATATATATATATATATATATATATATATATATATATATATATATATATTGCTTTGTAATGTAGGGAGAAGCAGTGCAGCTTTCGTTATTTCATCTTTACAGTTTCTTTACTCTAAGTAATTAGAGGATGCTAACAAATGATGTTACTATATTGTCACAAGATGATTATTAGAATTTCCTTTATATTATGACCGTGTACCTCTAGTTGTGTTGTATGCTTCTTTTGTTTTTCGTATGTGTTTATTGTAACAAAGATACCTCTTATTGTTTTGAACTTTTACAGCTGAGTCCCACCTATCCAGTGAAAAATGGACAGGTGAATGAAAAGTTGCGCCCCAGCTGTTTATAGCTTGAGAGTCCAATTACTATACCTGACTGAACAACTAAGATGGGACATATAGCTACTCTGCAAAACAATATTTTCAGCTCCCATTCTTTGAATGGTCTGCTTGGTTGTAACAAAAAAGAGAGCTGTATTTTGGGTGCTAGTTCTGCTTTGGATCATAGTTCAAGAAAAAAACCGCCTACCCTACACCGAATTTATTTTGGTGATTACTTTTGTACAACTAAATATTCTTTTTCATGGAAAGGATTGCAGAGTAGAAGTTTTCAGGGAAGTGTGTTAGTTGATAGAGATATTGAAGTTGACCATGAAGGTCCCGGCTCAGAAAGTGATTATGTTGGTGTAAGGAGAAATTCCAGGGAACTAATGGATTCAAACAATTCTAGAAACTCTCAAGTTCTGTCACCAGAGGCACCATTTGTTGAAAACGATGAAATGGCCAACAATAAGATTCTTCAGAGGCTCTGTAGTCTGGGAAAGTTAACAGTTGCGGCAAGGTTGATTGATGTCATGGCGAGGAAAAGTCAAATTCCACATTTCCCTTCTTGCACGAATTTGATCCGAGGTCTTATTAGAAAAGGTTTTGTAGGTGAAGCTTGCAAAATAATGAACAAAATGATAATGTCTGGTGGCATTCCTGACACGATTACATACAACATGGTTATTGGTGGCCTGTGTAAAAAAGGTCATTTAAGATCTGCCCTTGATCTGGTAGAAGATATGAGCTCGAGTGGTTGCTCCCCAGATGTGGTTACTTATAATACAATAATTCGCGGCCTATTTGATAAGGGGAATTATCATCAAGCAGTTAGTTTCTGGAGAGACCAATTGAAAAAAGGCTGCCCTCCTTATCTGATTACCTATACGGTGCTTATCGAGCTGGTTTGCAAATATTGTGGGGCTGATCGAGCCCTAGAAGTACTGGAAGATTTGGCAATGGAAGGCTGTTATCCTGATATCATTACATATAACTCTCTTGTAAATTTGACTTCCAAACAAGGGAAATATGAGGATACTGCTTTGGTTATATCAAATCTTCTATCCCATGGAATGCAGCCCAATGCTGTGACATACAATACGCTTATCCACTCTCTCATTAATCATCAATATTGGAATGAAGTTGATGATGTTGTGAAGATTATGAATGAGACTTCCCGTCCTCTTACACAGATTACGTACAATATTCTTCTAAATGGATTTTGTAAATCTGGCCTTTTGGATCGTGCCATAAGCTTCTACAGCACAATGGTTGCTGGTAACTGTTCGCCAGACATTATAACATACAATACTCTTATAAGTGGTTTGTGCAAGGAGGGATTTATAGATGAGGGCATCCAATTAATTAACCTATTGGAAGGTACTAGCTGTTCTCCTGGGTTAGTCACCTATAATATTTTAATCGATTGGTTGGCTAGATTGAGATCTATGGACTCAGCAAAAGAATTGTATGATGAAATGGTAGAAAAGGGAATCATTCCTGATGAAATTACACACAGTAGTTTAATTTGGGGGTTTTGCGGGGCAGATCGATTTGAAGAAGCAACAGAGCTGCTAAAGGAGATGTGTAGGAAAGAACAAAGGATTAAAGTTACTGTTTATAGATGTGTAATCCTTGGATTATGCAGACAAAAGAAGGTTGGTATTGCAATTCAAGTTCTAGATTTGATGGTGAAAAGTCAATGCAATCCAGATGAGAAGATATATTCTGCTGTAATCAAAACTGTTGCTGATGGGGGTATGCTAAGAGAGGCTAATGATTTGCATCAGACATTGATCAAATGGAATATTCTGAAAAAAGAAATCACGTTGAATTAGTTAGAGTTTGTGTAAAGATTGGCAAAGTTTCATGCCAACCATGTACAGATTATACGTGCCTCTCAGGTAATTCTGTTGATCCCTTTTGCTTGTGGGGTTTTGATCCTTAATATTTGGATGGGTGCCACACTCCCTAAGTTCTCTCTGTTTCTTTTTCTCTCTAATCATGGTAGAGACTCGAGTGAGATAAAAAATTTGGGGAACAAATCTTCCCATAAGCAAATGAAGATCCATTTCCTTCTTTGTGAGATCTGTCAATTATTGTTTGAATGCAATGATGGCTTCCTCCACAAGTTTTATGTTTCTAGTTCATGATTTTTTTTTTTATTTGATGCAGCTAATTTTATAGTCATTCGAACAAATGTGTTACAATGATATTGCTTTAGTGCATTTGCCTTTCTTTCTGTTAATTTAAACCTCGTTCTTTCTGGTCTATAGTGACAATTTGCAGTCACCTTTTGTGTTATTATATTTTACTAAATTAAGCACAATTTACTGCCATTGATCTTAAGCTAAAATATTGTCTGTTGTTGACATTAATCAAATGAACTGTACATGTTTTATATGCCATAAGGCTACTAGAGCATGGCGTTTCTTGTAATGATATGTTTATGTTTGGATATCTTCTGGTAAACGCAATGGAATGTGAGGAGATGGAACAAAATAGAATAGAGAGTAAGATGGAGTAAACTTACTGTTCTATTGTTTGGAATTTTTATAATGAAATTTAATGTAAAAAAGAAGACAAATTCCATATTATATCCTCGAATTAGATGGATGTAAAAAGATGTCATGGACACTAGTGCATTCCGTTTAATTTCACTGTACTCTTTAAACATCCAAATAATGGAATCTAATATAATTCCATTCCATTCTTTTTTGTTAAATCTAGCACTTCCTTGAACTTTAATTTCATTTTCTGCTGTCATCGTACAGTACCTTTTGACGTCGGAAATTAGATCAAGTTGGAAGGTATTTTACTATATTTTTATTTGGTAAACTCTACTCTGGTCCTTGAGACTGTAACAATCAATGAATTAATCTTTACATAATTTTCACCTTAATGTCACCAAAAAAAATGTTTGGAATAGGACTTCAAATAAAGGAACGCCATTTTGTTACATTTTGTGAATTCCGGGATTAGTAGTTAAACTTGCAGAAACAGGAAATCAAAGTGAAAAACGCGTACAATCTCAAGGACCAAAACTGTGGTTTACTAAATTTATTGTCGTAGTCTTACCTTGTTATTCAATGTTATAGTTTGTTCCGGTGCAAGTTTCATGTAATGAATCTTTGCCGCGCTCTTTCTCTACCTGAAAACTGGAAAGAACACTGTTGTTTGCGTTATGCCTTGCTAATTTTACTTTGGGTATTTGCCAATGTAGGAAAGCACGTTGGAACATTTTGACAGTTACTTGCGTGGGGCTTGAAGATCCGACAGTATTGGCTAATACTGTCTCTCAGCATGAACTAAAATTTCGGTAGTTGAAGTTGACATGAAGAATGTTCTCGTGTCAAGTTAATTTAAAGTCAATCTAAACTACAAGTTTGTAGATTTTAGATAACTCGATGGATAACAATAAGTTTTATCCATGTTTTAATTATGGTTGTTATAAGATCGTTTCCGTTGACTTGTATTATACAATCTAAGAGCATTTTAGTTTTATCATCTAATTTTAGGGATTGAAGTTTGTGATATCGTGAGTTATTTTAGGCTAATCATATAATTTAGCTCTTGAACGGGTTTAGATTTTAAATTTTAATAGGGACTGAATTATAGATTTAATCTTTATTTTATCATTTGGTGTTTAAGATTTTGTTCAAATGTTCTAAGGTTGTGGGAAGAAACCTCAATCCGGATTACAAAAAGATTTTCAAGTAAAGGTCATGGAGTTCTGATATTTTCGTTCAGAGAGAATCCTATTAAACATGTAAAGAGGAAAGGGAAGGTTGAAATAGTGGCATTTATTTCATAAAAAATAGTGCATTCGATATTTTTTGGTATCTGAGGTGCTCAACTAAGTAATTTAAAGAGTGCAGTATTATCAAGTTAGCAGTCATGCTGATTTGATTTTGCTCAATCAAGCACCTGCCAGCATTGATTTTAGGATGTACAACATTTTCTCCTTAGTTTATCATAAGCGTCATGTTTTAAGTGTTATTTTTTAATCTTCATTACATAATTTTATTTATTGCATGAATCATAATATGTTGGCAAATGCTAATCGTAATTGTTAAAAAATTAATACGTTTTTGTAATATAAATACATTCTCTTATGATTCTTTTAATACATTCCGGGATAATTTTAAATATTTTTTTCTTTTTGATTTGTTAATCATTGATTAGCAAGATCTAATATATTCATGCAATGGTACTTGCAGAAGCTATAGATTTTGACAGATTTAAATTTTCTTTACAAGTCATCGGATAACAATCAGGCAAAAAACTCTGTACTTAAAAAACAGAGACTCGGTAATGAGTTACGACATCTTCATCAGAGGTAATGACAGTCCGTTTGATATTTTCTGTCCTTCAAACTGCATCTCTAAAAACAGTAAACTAGCAAATGACACACTAAAATAATCTGAACAAACTCTCAATTAGAAGACCCAAATAAATCAGCTTTGTGCCCGACAATTTAGTGTAATCTGATGAAGGGAGCTCCCAGTACTTGCGCATCAGGTACGGAAAAGGTTTTGTTTGTTTAAACGTCTGAATAAATTTTGAGAAATAGCATTCATACTAGCAAGGGATTTTGCCAGCTCCACAGCATCACTTGGCCATCCAGCATAACCAACCCCTTCGACCAACAAGGTGTAGGTTGTTTCATTTGGCTGGCATCCTTTGTCAATCATAACAGCCAGCACCTCAATGGCATCCACAATTCTGTGTGCTTTGCACAACCCAAGAAGAACAATGTTGTAACTAATAACAGTAGGTTGCCACTCGCTCCTTTCCATGTCCACCAACAACCCAATGGCCTCATCCACCATCCCCTCTCTGCACAAACAAGATATGAGTGAATTATAGGTGATTCTATCAGGATCAACACCGTTGTTCAACATCTCCAAAACCATCCCCAGTGCTCTAATTTTGTCCCCACCACTCCACAGTGCTCCCAACATTGTGTTATAAGAACTCACATTTGGAGGACAACCCACTTCATCAAGCTTCTTAAAGATGCTCAAAGCCTCATCACCTCTTCCCTTCCTACACAGGGACCCCATGATGGTGTTGTAATTGACTATATCAGGCAACCACCCAGCAGACATCATTTCATCCACAAACCCTATTGCCAAATCCACTTTCCCCTCTTTGCAGAACGCAGAAATCAACGGATCATAGCAGTAAGCATCAGGGCTCAATCCCTTCTCCTTCATAACCTTCAACAAATCCACAGCCTCCCCAGCTTTGCCATCACGGCAAAGCGAATTAATCAAAACGCTGTAGGTCACAACGTTCGGCTCGCAACCCTTCACCATCATATCAGACATCAACCTCTCCCCAGCTTCCCATCTTCCCTCATTCAAAACACCCTTCAACACCAAGTTGTAGAGGTTCAAACTCGGGGTGGTGCTCAAATTGCAAACAAACTCAAACGCTCGATCCACCAACCCTTGTTTGCACATGCCCTTCACAATCACATTGTACGTGTACATGTCAGGTTGAAGCCCTCTTGACATCATCTCGTCAAGAAGCTTCATTGCCTCATCAATGCCACCGTGTATGATAGTCGCTTCTATCAAGATAGTGAAAGTGATCACAGTGGGGTTGTAGTTGTCTTTCATCAACTGGTCCATAACCTTCAAAGCCAAATCAAGCTTTCCCCTTGCACAGAGACTCCCAATGAGAATGTTGTAGGTGACAACATCAGGGGAGAATCCGCTCTTCTTCATTCTTAGAAGCACCTCATTTGCAGCATCAAATCTATCGCTCCTGCAGAACCCACTAATCACCGCATTGTATGCAAAAGCATCAGGGTCACCGTGCTGTTCCAGAATCTCCATGACCCGCACCGCTTTATCTGCTTTCTTGGAAGTGAACAAGCCCTTGATGAGCTTGGTGCAGAGAATGACGTCGGGTTTGTAACCCTTCTTCACCATTTGCTCCAGAAAATAGAGGGCTTCGGTGTACTTGCCCGTTTTGCACAACCTGTTGAGGGCTTTGACGTGATGGATGTCTCGAAAGTCGTAGTGTCGGGGTCTTGTGTCGGAAGAACTAACCCTCGCGTTTCCCTTGTAGTTGTTGTTCTTTCGCTTGCTGGGGTTGTCTTCATTTAGAACCGGGATTCTGCAGGTTATGACAGTGTTGGGGTTTTGACGCCACGCGCGCTTCGAGTTAGTTCGAAGTGAGAGGGTATTTGACAGGAATTCCGTTGAAACTGTGGTCATTGACGATGGTGTTGGTTCAAGTTGCGGGTTTCTCTACTCATGGACAAACGGGTATAGAGACAGACTCACAAGGGAAGTGGCAGAGGAAAATTTAGGATGTTGGTTGTGGATAAGGGGCTGAATTGAAAGAATGAGGAAAGATTGCAACTGGGTGTGAATCCAACGCAAAGAGGGAATGGATTGGAGACCTCAATTATTATTTTATTTTTCAGTAAATTTGTTTTATCCTTTTTTTTTGTGTTCATGGATGAAAACAAAGCCCACACCAAGCCCAAAATTTAGTATACAAACAACAAAAGTTTATAAACTGCTTTTTATGAGTAGTTACTATTTGTGTTTATAGTAAGACCATTATATGCAGGATGTATTTGATCAAGAGTATAAAATTTGTTTGGAGAAGACGATGCAAGTCTTGTTGACTTTACGTAAGACCATTACCATCTTAATTGGATTCTGAAAACTGTATTGTACATGTGACAAACGCGACAACTTTTATTGGTCATCCTATCACTTTTTTTTAACCAAATAAATATAATTAAATAATTTTTTAATTTTCAAATATTCTTTAATCCCTACAACATTATATTTTTATCAAATATCTATCAATATACAAATTTTCAAATTTCATTAAGATACATTGTGAATATAATTTTTATATTATTATTTATTTGTAAATTGTGCTACACAGTAATTTTATTAATCAAAGTAATTGTTTTAAAATCCAAAATAAAACGATTTTGTATTGATAAAATAATTTTTTGCTGTAATTATCTTTTCATTTCAATTATTTATTTGTTTTATTTAATTTGATTAAATTTCTCATTTTTTAAAAACTGAATAATGTGACTATTAATTTATAAAATCAAGAATCTCAGTAGATAGAATAATTTACGTATTAGAAATCGAGAAACTTGATGAATATATTGATCAATAGAGGATAAATTTAACTAAATAAATAATAGAAGAAAAAAATACATAATTTACTGTTTAATTTCATTTTTTTTTGCAAAATAAAAAAAATTACAAGCAACAAATTCTCCACCTCCTTCTCTTTCTTTTATTGTTTCTGCACAATTATTTCTTCCTTCTCTCCCAATAGTTTTCGCTCCTTTTCGATCACTTTCTATCCATTCCACACCTTTCATCAGATCACCATCACCGTACATATTATATGTTGTTTTGATTGATTCTAAATTTTAATTCCGAAAAGATATAGGGTAGTGCCCCCGAAGCTCCCAATCTGAATATCTCAACCGCATTTGTTCCATTTCGATACTGTATCTCATTGTTATTGGCTTCGATTCGTCGACGGCATTGGAATTCAACTGACTGCAATTATTTTTGAAGGAGAAAAGAAAAATCAAACTCAGGATTAGCGTTGATCTCTGTGCGCAGTGATTTGAATTGTGAATGAGAGATACGGTAACGAGATTGGTCTAGATGAACATGGAGGTCGTCACTGATGCGGCGTCGTTGGACGTTGAATTGTTGCAGCTCCCAGAGTTTTCCGCCTTGGCACTCAAGTCTAACCACGATTTCATCGAGAAGCTCTTCGACCAGTGGTTGTCGCTTCCGGAAAGTAATCGATTGGTACGCTTCCTTCCGTTTCGGAATCTTAAAATTGCCACATTGCTAATTTGAGGAGTCTCAGTTTGCTTTTGTTCCCTTCGTTGATATATTTGTTTGTATACATGTGCATGAAGAATGAAGTGATTTGAAATAAAACAGTGGTGGTGTTGAAAGCGGTGATATAGCATCCGTGGTTACAAGGCAATGGTTATTTAAATAATTAAGGTTTCGGGGAAAGATGCATCAGTCTTACATTACGTTAACTCGTTGCGTTGTTGATAGCATTCCACACAGTTGTGAGAATTATCACTTTTCAAGTATGCATGTGTGGCTAAACCCACCATATTATTGTGTTGTAATCAGCTTCAACTGTCATAACACCATCTCTTACGAGAAATTTTTTTCTAAATCCTACCAACTCCAGAGCAATATAAATAAATAAGTTCTTGGTGATAATTGAAATGTGTGAAAGGCTGGTTGAAAATGCTATAGTTTTTGTATTTTACTTTCGGGTTTCCAGAAACTGTTATGCTGTTCTCCACAAAATATCAAATGCAAAGTTGGTGACATTGTTTTAAGATCTCCCTTTTTAATTATGCAGGTAACATCGTTACTCAATGAAGCAAAGTCAGGTGTTCCCTTGAATGTCCCCGTGAATTGCTCTAGTCCAAATGCTGCCAATAATTCTTTGCCTTCCATGTTTCCTGCTGGCACTGCTCCACCTCTTTCACCAAGAAGTACATCTGGCTCCCCTCGCGTTGTGAAACAGAGAGTTGGCCTTTCCAATTTGGGATCCCCTTTGAAAGTTGCAAGTGAGCCAGTTAAAGAAGTGATACCACAGGTTAAGGCAGTCTGATATTCCTTTTTTTTTTTTTTAATTAGTAAATGAATTATAGAAGAGGCAAGGAAATGAAGAAACTCAGGAAAGCATATCTAAACAGAGGATAAGTTATCCTCCAAAACACAGAAAAAAAAAATACCTAAGAAAAAGAAAAAATTGAGCCAAGACACTCAATCCCAATCCCATTACATATATTATATACGAAATGACAAATTTTACCCAGACAGACATTTGCAGAACACAGAAAAAAGTCCATAAACAATTCTATCCCATATATTTATATAGCAAGTCGAGGGACAGAGACATCCTTAAATATGTGACTTTGCACAACAACCATACGTTCCAAAGAAATGCATGACCTGCAGATTATCGCAAAACTTTTACATAGTGGTTTTGCCTAAGCTTGTTACTTAATTATAAGAAGTTTGTCCAAAATTGAAGGACACACCCAGCGCCTGCTGCCCAATCCCCCATGAATGTGTAGCAAATAATTTATACCAATCCTATTAAGAACTTCTGTCTAGTTCTCTTAGATTTTGTTTGATGATACTTTTCTATTGTACTGGGTTTACTTTTGTGTTTTTTCCTCTCTATTTCTCTCTTGTTTTCTTCCATGTTAATGTTTATATCAAATTTTTGTTCACTTGCAGTTCTACTTTCAAAATGGACGTCCACCTCCAAATGATTTGAAAGAACAATGCTTGTTTAAAATTGATGGGTTATTCCATGAACATATGGATGGCCTGCAGGTGCATGGTGAGATTTCACACATAAGTAGCTGATATAGTTTGAAGGGCCATTTTGGTGCAACTGGGGAATATGTTTTTAAATAAGTTTCATAATCTAGTATAACAAATTCACACCCTCTTTATGTTGAGCAAAAATAACTTATTTTAAATATTGTCAGATATTAGAAAGTGATATTCTATATTGTTGAGTTACAAGGAGATATCATCAACTATTTTAAGTATTACTATTAAGATAATGTAGGGATACAAAGAGATTATTAATTATTGTAATTATTTCTAGGGTGATAGAGTTCTATCTAATGTATCCTCTTGTACTCGTTTGAACTAAGAAATTTGAATTAGAGTTTTTGTTTCTTGCCTAAAATCTCTTTCAAGTTAGTATTAGAGCTATCGATCTTTGGGGCTTGGCTTTTGGATTCAAACCTTAGCTACCTTAGTTGTGATTTCCTTCTATAGTTGGCCACTGGAAGATTGTTAGTCCGTTCCCAATGTCGTGACCTCGAAGAAAGCTTCATGTGCGTCTTCTTCTCACTAAACACAAGGCTCATGCATCTCTGTTTGCCTGTGCAACGTTATTGGTGTTGTCAAAGTAACAGTAAAGAATTGTTTGGTTTGTTTGCCTCTTATTGAAGTGGCTCTTCTTCTAGAGGCATTGATCATAGTTAATTTTTTTTTTATCTTGTTTTTACTTAATATTAACATATTCTAGCATGGTAATTACTGCATCTTTTTTAGCTTCCCTATTATGCAACGTTGATCTTTTGCATTTGCGTGAAGATAATTGTCTCAATGATCAAAACTACCTTCAATGGGCACAATTCATAATGTGCACATTGAAGGGTATGAGGAAACTTAAACCACATTGAAACCCTAAACCACCGGATGAACTGAACTTTCAAACTTGGGACAATGATAACTCTCGGATCATAACATTTGTATGGGGTCCATAACCTCAAAAATTGGTCGAAACTACAACTCTATTGCATGGGAAATTTAGGATATTCTAGAAATACTTACTCTATACGACAAAATATCTTTACTTGGTATGAGTGAGATAGTAAAATATTCAGTGTGAAAGAGGGTATTGTTGCAAACTACCATGGACTAATATAAAAATTTGAAGCTTGAAAATAATAGAAATGTCACTACATTGGCTTAGTTTGTTGAACAGTTTCGAATTTTCAAGTACTTTTCAGGATTGAATCTCAAATATGACTTCATTAGGGCTCAAGTTCTTAGTAAGGAAAGACTTCCCTCTTTTGGTACTTGCTCTCTAACCATGATTGGTAAGAAATACAACTCTATGTTTCTAAAAGTGTTTGAGGATTCTTGGATTCTGAACTTTGATGTTGCTTACCATATGACTCCTTATTTTCCTTACATATTGTCATGTATTTCTCTTTCTGGTAATCATATTACTATTGCTAATGGGACTCGTGTCCCAATGACTAAACATGGAGATATTTATCTACTGCCATCTATCAACAAGATGTCCTTCATGTTCCAAAGCTATCCAATAATCTTGTGTTTATTTACAAACTTACTCATGACCTAAAGGGTTTTGTAACCTTTCCCTATCATTGTGTTTTTTAGGATGTAGCCATGAGGAAAACGATTGGAACAGTTAAGGAACGAGGACATTATATTACCTTTAAAGCTTGAAACCAAGGTAGTATTATTAAAGAAATGAGAACCTCTTGTCTCTTGTCCCGCACTACTTCTAAATCTTCTTAAATTTGGCTTCTTCGTTGTTGTCTTGGACATGGGTCATTTTATGTCCTTAGGTCCATGCTTCCTTCTTTATTATCAAGTGTTTGTTGAATCATATAAGTATGATATATGTCAATTTGCAAAACACCTTCGTGCCACATACTCTCCTAGTAATCGAAAAGTGATTGCCCTTTTGGTTTGATTCACTTTGATGTATGGGGTCTTGTACTGGATACACCATAATAGAATGAAATTACTAAAAGAAAAAGTAGACATCTCCTTCAAGTGAATATGGTTATTTTCTTCCAAATGTTCGTCCTTAAGTCTTGTAACCTTATTGCCTACCTTATTAACAAATTATCATCTCATGTTCTAGATAACCTTAGTCATGTTAAATCTATATCGTCTTTCTTTTCATTTGTTCCTTTCTTCTCTAGCCTCCAAAGTCATGTTTTTGGTTGTGTTGTCTTTATCCATATTCATAGTCAGTTTCGTGGGAAATTAGATCTATAGTTGTTAAGTTCATATTCATTGGTTATGCTTATTATAAAAAATGATATTGTTCCTAAGTTAGAATCAACACCAAATATTAGTCATCCACAAAAGGAACCTAACTTGATCTAAGAAGAATTCCAATGATTTGAGCCAAAGGTAAGTGTTCTTAATTTTGAACCTTTAGAAAACTCTTGGAATAATAATTGAGTCTAACCTTGATGAGCTACTTATTGCATTGGGAAAAGGATAATGGTCTCGTACTAAGTATCCTATTTCTCAATTTGTGTCCACTAAACACCTTTATATGTTATACTAGAGTTCTCTTTATCATTGATGCAGTCAAAATCCATTCATCTATCCAAGAGGAATTAAAGCATAAGTTAGGTTCAAGCCATGAATGAAAAGATGGGTGCCTTAGAAAATAATTAGACTTGAGAGATTGTTGACAATTGCAGGATAAAAAGATCACACAATGCAAATGAATCTACATTGTGAAATAGTGGTCCAATGGCACATTGGATTGTTACAAAGCAAGGTTAGTTGCAAATGAATATACTCAAACTTAGAGCATTGATTACGAAAAGACATTTGCTCAAATGGCATAGAAGAATATAGTATGGATCATCCTCTCATTGACATCAAATTTTGGTCGGGAGATACACAACAATTTAATGTGAAAAATGTGTTTTTTCTATCATGAGCATATAGAGGAAGAAGTTACATGTAGATCCCACCTGGCTTTGGATCTATTGAAGAGTGAAGGTGTATAGGTTGAAGAAAGCTTTATATGGACTCAAGTAGTCATCTTATGCTTAGATTGGATGACTTACTCAGGCTATGAATTTAGGGTATCGGTAGAATCATGGTGGTCATACCTTGTCTATCAAACATTCCTTGGAAGGGAAACTTACTCTTCTCTAGGTTTATGTGGATGACATGATTCTCACAAGTGACAATGTGAATGAGAAATTCATCTTGAAAGAAAAGCTTGCTACTCACTTTGAGATGAATGATCTAAGAAAATTGAATTACATTCTTGGAATAGAAGTTGCCTATTAAAAAAAAGTCATCTTTATCTCCCAAAGGAATATGTTCTAGATCTTCTCAATGAAACAAATAAAATTGATTACAAGACTACTAGAGCTTTTATAGAACTAAACCATAGAATATGGAGTGAAGATGGTTCTATAGTGAAGGGCCAGAATCATTGACTTGTAAGGAAGCTCATTTACTTGACCTGCACTAGAATAAACACAATTATGGGTGTGATTAATCAATTCATGCATGATCCAAGAGAGCAACATTTATAGGTTGTGAATAGAATCTTTAGTATTTAAAGATAAGTCTAGGAAGAATATTGTTGTTTAAGAAAGATGGAAAATTAAACATGGAGATATGCGGACCATTCTAGATGGAAGGTCCACCCTTTTTTGTTTTTTATGTTCTTGGGTGGAAAGTTTGTGTTGCAAGGTTGCGTGCAAAGGTTGAAATCGAGTTATGGCAAAAAGAGTGTGTGAATTGTTATAGTTAAAAAATATTTTGAATGATCTTAAAGTAAAACATGAAGAATGCATGACTTTTTGTGACAATAAATCAATTATTAGTATTTCTCACAATACTATCCAACATGATATGACCTAGCATGTGAAGATAGAATAACACATCATAAAAAAAAACTAGATAATGACTTTATAACTACTAGGATACTTGTTATAAAGGGATTTTCCATAGAACAATTTTGTGGTCTTACATGCTAGTTGAGAATGATTAATATCCATTCACTTGCATCAGGGTAAAGACGAGAAGATATTATCAACTACTATAATAATTACTATTAAGATAGTGTAGGGATACAAAGAGTTATTATTAATTATTGTAATTATTTATAGGGTGATAAAGTTGTGTACAATGTATCTTGTTGTACTTGTTTGAATTAAGAAATTTGAATTAGAGTTCATGTTTCTTCCCTAAAATCTCTTTCAAGTTATATAAACTCACTTTCTAATATAATAAAGAGTTGTAACAACCAGTTCTGAGAATCACTGTACTTGTTTTCTTGAAATGTCAGAATTCAAAACAATTACTAAGGAAGTTTGCAAGCTGCCATCTTTCTTTTCCACTTCTCTTTTCCGAAAGATTGACAATGGAACTGGTGTTGTAACAAGGTGTGTAATTTATTTCTCTAAAACTAGTTAACTTTTTTGTGTCATGGATTGTGATTCTTGTTTAAGCTATTTTGAATTTTAAAGTGTTAGGTCTAGGTGATGGGATAGAATTACAATTATCATGAGTCAGTAAGAAAGGTTTATCACGGTTGAGCTCCTGATTATTGCATTATTTATTTTTGTAAAAGCATATTTTGAAGTTTTACCCTTTTCTTGACTTGTTAACTACATTATCCATTCCCTCTATCTTTTTCTACTTCTTTTCACTTTCTCTCTTTCTATTTTTTGTGTTAGAAATAGTTCCCAACATCATGTTCAATATGCTTAATTGCTCAATGAAATCTCCACCATCATTGTAGATTAAGCCCATGGGTTCCTCAATGCTTAAATATTTTATTGCTGTTTGATTTCAATTTTGGTAATAATTTTAATTTAACATATCTACCTTATATTTCATTTTCTAAATCTTCTGTTAAAATTGAGTTTTTTTATTTTATTTTTTGCACCAATTTTTACAATACAATTTATGATATTGAACTATCCAAGACTCTAAGGAAGGGAAGCTAGACCGTAAATAGCTGAAGCCATAGTGAAGGAGGAAGCGGCCCACAACATGGCTTATAAAACAGAGGACAGGATAACATCTAATACAATCCTGAGTCCTTTCCTGTTTAAGTCTAGTTTTGGATGTGCTTTCCAAAGATTTACGAAAGATTACTCCTAACTGTAGTTTTTAATGGTATAATGTTGATTGAGGAATCAAGGAAAGAGGTTAACTCTAAACTTGAGTTTGGAGACAACCTTCGGAAACAAGGGTTTGTGCTTGAGATGTAAGACAAAGTATATGTATTGCAATTATAGCAAGCAATTAGGAAAATCAATTGGAAGTAAAACTGAGAGAAGACACCACACAAGTTTCTAAGTTTAGATATTTGGACTCAGAGAATGTCACACACAGTTGCAACTTGGATGACTAAAACAACAAAGACATTGAGGAATATTTGGAATCGCAAAGTTTCCACCAAACTCAAAGGAAAATTTTAACATTTTGTTATTTAGAGCGAAGTGTGTAACAACGTCATACCAGTGGTAGGAAGTTGGAGATTCCGGTTTTCAATGGTGAAAAAGCTTATGGGTGGTTGTTGAAAGTCGAGAGGTACTTTCAAATCAATGAAGTGTTTGAGGAGGAATGTTTGAATACAATAATGATTGTATTTGAGGGGTGTGCATTGAACTGGTATCAATGGTGGGAGGAGCATACCACTAACAAGAGTTGGGAAGAATTTACACAGGTTGTAATTAGGAGGTTCCAACTAGGATTAGTTCAGAACTCAATGGCCCAAGACTAAGTGTGAGACAAACCGAAGCAGTGATGGAGTATAGGGAGCAATTTGAGATGTTGGTTGCACCTCTGAAAAGAAATGAGAGAGTGTTGCCCTCGAGCATCTTTCTTAACGGCCTAAAGGAAGATACAAACTGAGCTAAAGTTGTATGAGACACGTACTCTAACGGAGCTGATGGACAAAGTCATATTGAAGAAAAAAAAAATGCAACGTGGAAAGGGAAGTTGGTGACAAATGAGTGGGGAGAGAGGATGAACAAGTGGAAGGTGGGGTCCGGTAGTTGGGGAAGTGATCCAGGAATGACTAAAACTTATGTGACAAAGCCCAAAAACCATGTGGAAGCTTAGATTGAAAATAAACTCAATGTAGGGGGTGTGAAAAAGATTGATGCAGGATGAGTTGAGGGAATTGAGCACGAAGGGGTTGTGCTTTAAATGTGGAGAAAAGTGGGGTCATGATCATGTTTGTAGACTCAAGCATTTTACATTAGAATTAGAGAAGGGGGATAAGGAAAGTGAATAAGAGGAAGGGAAGGAAAAAGTAGAGCAAGAAATGAAGCAAGAGGTGAAAGTGTTGCAACAATCTTTGAAAAGCACTCAAGGCCTCACTTCTTATAATTCTTTCAAAGTATGGGGCACAGTAAAACATTGATTAGTGTTAATTTTGATTGACTCAGGAGCATATGCTAATTTCATATCTTCCCAATTCGTAGAAGAACTAGGATTGGAGTTGTCTACAACTCCAAAATATACTGTAAAGGTAGGAAATGGGGATCAAGTGGTGTAGACAGGGCACTGCTAGACGTTGAAGTTGAAGGTCTAAGGCGATAAGTTGGAAAACAATTTTTTTTTTATGACCTTAGGAGTTCCGGAGGTGGTATTAGGGATGGAGTGGCTGTCCAATTTGGGGAATGTCAAAGCCAATTTTAGGCATTTAACTCTTAAATGGAAGCAAGGAGGAAAAGAATTGGTAATAAAAGGAGACCCCTCTCTTTGCCATAACCAAACTTCATGGAAAGTTATGATTAAAGCAGTGTAGGAAGTGGGAGAAGGTTATATGATCAAGTATCCGTCTATGGAGGGCCTTGTGAGTAGTCCAGTAGCTGAAAACAATGAGGTAAATCGGCTATTAACGACATTTTCGGATGTGTTTCAAGAGTCAACTAGTTTATCCCCTAAGCGTTTGGATGATCATACTATTTCTCTTAAAGAAGGAGCCCCCATACCTAATATTCCACCCTATAGATACCCTCAATATAAAAAAAAAAAATAAATAGAAATAATAGTTGATGAAATGTTAAAAGTTGGGATTATTAGGCCAATTATAAACCCTTTCCCTAGTCCTATGATATTAGTGAGGAAAAAGGACGGGGATGGAGGTTCTGTGTTGATTATAAAGCCTTAAACAAACACACAATTCCATACAAATTTCCTATTCCTATAATAGATGAGTTGTTGGATGAATTAGGGATTGTTGTTGTGTTTTCTAAGTTAGATTTAAAATTTGGGTATCATCATATTAGGATGAAGGAGACAGACATTCCCAAGACTGCTTTTTAAACGCATGAAGGACATTATGAGTACTTGGTTATGTCATTTGGCTTAACCAATGCTCTCGCCCCTTTCAAGCTTTGATGAACCAAATTCTAAAACCTTATCTTAGGAGGTTTTTGTTAGTGTTTTTTTATGATATATTGATAATCAACAGTGATATGGAGACTCATTTGAAACATCTGCATGTGATTTTAAGAGAGAATCGGTTGGTGTTTAATTACAAGAAATGTTTATTGCTCAAGCAAAGCTGGAATATTTGGGCCATGTAATTTCTAATGGGAAAAGGGTTTGACCCCTAACTCAGTAGCTTAAGAAGGACAATTTTGGATGGGGACCCGAGGCTCAACAGGCTTTTGAATTCCTCAAATAGGTCATGACTACATTGCCTGTTCTTGCTGTCCCTGATTTTGGGAGAAACTATATTTTGGAGACTGATGCTTCAGGCAATGGAATTGGAGCAGTACTGATGCAAGAGGGGAAACCAATAGCTTATATGAGTCATACACTATCTGATAGGGCTTTGAGTAAATCAGTGTATGAGAGGGAATTGATGACTATTATAATGGCTCTCCAAAAGTGGAGACATTATTTGCTAGGAAGGCATTTCATATTACACACTGATCACAAAAGTCTAAAATTTTTTACAAACCAATGCCTAATGGGAGAAAAGCCACAGAAATGGATTTCCAAATTGATGAGTTATGATTTTGAAGTGAAATATAAGCATGAACCTGAAATCCAGAAAATTTCAATATACTGCACTATCCATAGTGCAGACTCAACAATGGGAAGGGTTGGAAGTTGAGGTAATGGCTGATGCACAGTTGAGCAAAATTGTACAGGGGATATGGAGCCAAATAGGGAGTTTCCCAGGGTATGAACTGAAACAAGGGAAACTACTGTACAAGGGCAGATTGGTCCTTCCAAAGAATTCTCCTAGAATTAATAAGATACTACATGAATTCCATGATTCAGCCTTAGGAGGACATTCAGTTTTTTTCAGAACCTTTAAGAGAATTTCGAGGGTGGTGTTTTGGGAAGGAATGAGACAGAAAATTCAGCAATATGTTCAGGCTTGCAGTGTATGTCAGAGAAATAAATATCAAGCCTTGAATCCTGGAGGGTTGTTACAGCCTCTCCCTATTCCAACACAAGTTTGGAGTGATGTATCAATGGACTTTATTGGAGGGTTACCGAAGGCTATGGGTGTAGATACAATTTTAGTGGTGGTTGATAGACTCACTAAGTATGCCCATTTTATGGTTTTGGCTCATCCTTATATAGTCAAAGAGGTGTCTGAATTGTTTATGAAGAATGTAGTGAAATTACATGGATTTCCACAATCCATTGTCTTAGATAGAGATCATATTTTCATTAGTTCATTTTGGAGTGAACTTTTTAAATTGGCAAGAACCAAGTTGAAATATAGCTCAACTTACCACCCTTAAAGAGATGGTCAAAGTAAAGTGGTGAATGGATATCTTGAAACTCCCGTGAGGTGTGTGACAGGGAACAAGCCCAAACAGTGGCCTAAATGGCTAAGTTGGGCAAAATTTTGGTATAACTCTAATTATCATTCTTAAATCAAGATGACTCCTTTGAGACCTTATATGGAAAAAAAGGCACCTGTAATCATTAGGAGAGATGCTTGCGTTACTACTGTAGATGAGGTCCAGTAGATGATGGTAGAGAGAAATCAGATTTTGGAGAACCTCAAAGAACATTTGGCCAAAGCACAAAACAGGATGAGACAGCAAGCAAATCAGCAAAGAAGAGATGTGGAATTTGAAGTAGGAGAGCTAGTTTTCCTAAAGATACAATCATATAAGCTGAAACAATTAGCCAAGAGAGTTAATCAGAAGCTGAGTCCGAGATTTTATGGACCATTTGAGGTTCTAGAAAGAATAGGGCTTGCGACTTACAAATTGAAACTACCAAAAGAGAGCAAAGTAGACCCTGTATTTCATGTCTCCCTTCAGAAAAAATTGCAGCGGCTGTCACCAATGTACAACCCTTACCCCTATTCCTAGTTGATGATTGGGAGCTGAAAGTTACTCCTAAAGAAGTACTGGCTGTGAGGCAAAATGAAAGGAAAGCTGGAAATATTGGTGAAATGGAAACATCTTCCTAATTGTGACAATTCCTAAGAACTATTGGAGGAAATTAAAGTTGTATTTCTTGATTTTCACCTTGAGGACAAGGTGAGTCTTGAAGGCGAGGGTATTGATGCAAATACAAGCGAGAAGATTGTAAAGGGGCCCAACAAATTTGCCAAAGTATATTCTAGAAGACCTAAACAGGGGGGTAGGCCTTGAGGAGAGAAGGAAAGGAGGGAATATTTTTGTAACTAACTCAGCCTAGCTGGCAGAGGGAGAGGGAGGGAGAGAGAAGGTACAGTTTGTAGTAAGTACATGAGAAAGGAAAAATAGGAGAATAGGCTGTGGGTGGGTTCTGGCAATTCCTTTGTTAGAGTACATGATTTCCTATATACAAATAATACAAACAGATTTCTATACATTTGATCAAAATCTATTTACTAGTTGATAATTACCTATCAATAACTTTCCATCTTTTGGTACCATTTGTTATAATGATTGTATTATTGTGTGAATTTTTTTGTATTAATTAAAAATGCAAATTGGTTAATCCGATTCTCTTCTTTCGCATAATGTAGGTAATTATTGATAAACGGTCTTGTGCCTTGTAATTATTATTTCATTTTATTTACACTTAAATTTGTGATTATTGTTCCTATAGGAAAGCATTTATTGAATATTGGATTAATGGCAACATGTTGACAATGGATATAGCTACGGTAATATTCAAAATATTAAAGCAACCACAGCTAAATTACATTACTCAGGTTTTTTTTTTTCTTTAATTCTATTTCTTTCCTTTCACTTTTTATTTCTTTTAAATTCCTTCTATTTATCCTATAGGTACATTAAAATATGTCATTTCATTTATTCAATTCCAGTTTCATTCTAAGAGGATTTATCCTTTTAAGGGGCCTTGCTTATTAATTTCCTTGGCTTTCATATTATGTTCATATTCATCTTTCTTATGTTAAAGCAATACTCTCTTCTACATTTCAGGATGATTTTAAGCCAGTGCTACGTGAGCTTTTAGCAACACATCCAGGGCTGGAGTTCCTGCAGAGCACGCCTGAGTTTCAAGAGAGATATGGTTTGTAATTGTAGATTGATGCAAATGAGTTTAAATTCTTCTGGTTCCTTAAAACTTTATTTTTCCTATTGTGAGGAAGTTGTTTCACTTATTAATCAAATTCCATGAAATATACCCAGGCTTGGTCCTTTTGTGACTTGTGATGGTATCTAATTAGAACCCTAAGCTTAAGGATTACGTTAGAAGATAGAAGAGAGGTATCACAGTTGATCAGTATAAGCAGAGTATTGGGGCCTAACTAACTGCTGAATTGGCAGTTGTGGTGTGGGGTGTGCACAAGTTGTTAGAGAGAGAGAGAGAACAAGAGAGAGAGAGAAAGTATAAGTAGGAGGTTGTAGGGAGAGGGGAAGTAGGCTGCAATTGTCTGGAACTTGGGAGAGAATTGGGCGCTCTCTCGTTTTTTGCGCTGATATGATTTTGTGTTCTGCTAATTTTAAGTTCTGAATCTCATTGATTTTGGCTGGATTCTTTGTTATTAATACAATTGGAGTTGGTCGTTCTATCACATTTTCCTGGTTCCTATCAGTATATTTGTGATACATTCCTAGGTCTTCATGTTAAATACAAAGTTAATTACATATGATTAGAAATTAGGATAGCTGCAGGCTTTGGCATAAGTAGGATCAACAGATTAAGAACATGTGTATATAAAACATATATTTATGTGAAGTACAAAGTAACAGTGTTTAAGATAAAGGAATAAATGGTACTGAAAAATGGGCATATTCTAAATTTTTTTTTTTTTGCCATCGTGTATGACTATTGAAAATAAAAATGACGATGATATTGGAAATGGAGTGCATCTCTTTGTTATAGAGAAGATTGGACAAAAATGAGCTTCCTCGTGGGGGGTTGTACTTCCTAAAGGCTGAAAGCAATGTGTAATTTTGTATACATAGGCTTTTGAACTCAAGTTGTGAGAGTGATCTGGGATTTCTTGCATGTGTTTCACTGTTTCTGATTTTCCAGTAGAAAGAGCATTGTTATATTTCATACTCCATTCATGCATCTCATGTTTATACGCATTTCGTGTTTCATTGATAAATTAGTGTCTGGAAAGTTGCACTTAGTTAACACTGTTAAGAAAGAGAAAACAGAGACATTTGACTGAAATGTGTCCTAATAAACAACGGTGGCAAGTTAAGATAGACTTATTATTGCGTTAATTATACATGAATAGAGTATATTCTGTTTTTTCCTCTAAACGAAAGATTTCATTCTTATAAACCACTGTTATTACAATAAATACAAAATATATTATTCTGCTTTTCAACAAATTCTACCCCTATTTCTTTTTAACTATCTTTTAAGGTTTGTATGTAAACATCAATAAATGCAATAAATTTTGTTGATCCTAAATTCCTAATAAATAGTCATGAAGTTTCCTATTGTCATTTCTATTTCATAATAAAATCATATAGTTTTTTTTCTTTTCACATTAAATGTGTAAATATATTAAAAATTAATTGAGAATTAAGAGTATAATTGAACAATAGATTAAGAGAAACAAAAAATTTCAAAAAAAAACTGACAGACAAAAGGAACATAGAAAGTAATAGCCTAGTATAACCTACGCAATACACATTTTACAAAATAAGTTTGTTCTCTATGTTCCCTGTTGTTTCTCTTTGAACTCAATGTGGTGTTAGAGTCTATTTAATATTAATGTTGGTTTACCTACAAATATTTAAACACTGGAACTTCCCAATCTAGATGTCAAATCTTTTGGCATAAGGGCTTTGTGTAAAGGTGTCCGACATTACTTAATTTTAAAAAATGACTAGAATGTACCCACCTTATAACTTGGGAATCTTACTCCCTTTGGCCGGCTTTTGATTTTGAGGGTGAAGAAGCCCTGTTCATTTTAATATAGTATTAGAATGTAGAGCAGTGCCATTCAATGTGACCTGTCCTGCCTCAGTTGCGCTGCCACACTCCTTATTAGAGTATGGAACCAATTTGTTTTCAAACATTTTTCCTTAACCTCCTGGTGAAATCTGTAACAAACTTTCTGGCACTTCTTCTGCTTTACATCATTTTTCAACCCTAATTTTCAGTTCCTGCTGCTATGTCCTCCTCCTTCCAGGGATCTGAAATTAATGGATTCGTTCTATATATTCTCTCTTCTTCTCTAAATTATCCCCCTTAAATCCAATTAGTGTGTCTAACTAAATATGTTAATTAAGCAATTATTTAGTTATATCTTCATCTTATCACATGATAGCTTATATTGTGAGTTTAACTGCAAAACTTATTGGAATGAGTTAGAAAAACCTCATAAGAATTATAAACCATTAAGTAACTCCAGAGAAATTCTTTTTAATGGCCTCCTGATGATGATTGTTGAAACATGAAATCTATGCTAGTTTGGTTCAACCGGACTTGATTTCTGGGTACAATAATCTTTTTTTTTTTTCAATGTCCCAGCTGAAACTGTAATATACAGAATCTATTATTACATTAATAGATCTGGAAATGGTTGTCTCACTTTGAGGGAGCTGAAACGTGGAAACATAATTGATTCAATGCAGCATGCCGAGGAAGAAGAAGATATCAACAAGGTTTTGAGGTAGATATACTAATTAACTTTACACAATGTATCTCTTTAGGTGCCAAAACATTTTCATACCAAAATGGATTGACCGTTTTTACTTTCCCTGGTAACTTTCTGTAGGTACTTCTCTTACGAGCATTTTTATGTTATATACTGCAAATTTTGGGAGCTGGATACAGATCATGATTTCTTGATAGACAAAGAGAATCTTATCAGATATGGTAACCATGCGCTTACCTACCGAATTGTTGATAGAATATTTTCTCAGGTTTGTGTGGATTACATGTTTCTTCTGTTTTTGAGATTTAAATGTTTCTGTGTCCTCCACTTCCATTTATCAAATCATTTATTGAAGATGCAGATTTTAACTTGCTTCAATATTATCTCTCAGGTCCCAAGAAAGTTTACCAGTAAGGTTGAGGGTAAGATGGGATATGAAGATTTTGTTTACTTTATACTTGCAGAAGAGGATAAACCATCTGAACCAAGTCTTGAGTATTGGTATGTGTTTCACTTTCACTATCCATTTCATTTGTTTATTTCTTTTTCGGAAAGGAGTAATCAGATTAGTTTCTCGTGATGATGCTTTGTAAATTTAGGCATGGTTAAAATGTGCTTTTATTCGATTGGATTTTAATTGGTGCAGATTCTTGTGCTTGAGTCCATGATTATGAAACTTTATCTGTTATTTATCAGTTGCTTGAGACCATAAATATGTTATTGTAAGTTTGGGTAACCGCATTCTAAGCAGATCAAGTGTATAGTGTCAACAGATTTTAGTATGCTAGAGAGTTACTGAAGGATGCTTGGCCCATCAGAAAATCAGACAGTGGAAACTGAACTATTGAAGACCGTATAAAGTGGAACAATTGAAGGAAAATTGATAATGAGATGAACCTCTACACTTCTATTTTGAAGTCTAGAGTTGGTATACGTTGTGTCCTTTGTACTAAAGTGTCAGAAGAGTGAAATGATATACTTTACATTGCCACTTTCCTTTGATATCTGTATTTGCCAGAAAGCAAACTATTTGGTAAACAGTGGATGCGTTTGACTTGTTTTCCAAAATTTTAAGCCATCAACGTATGGGCTGACTTGAAAATGTCACTGCTAGGTTCAAGTGCGTTGATTTGGATGGAAATGGAGTTCTGACCAGGAATGAATTGCAATTTTTTTATGAGGAGCAATTGCATAGGATGGAGTGCATGGCCCAAGAGCCTGTGCTTTTTGAGGACATATTGTGTCAGATAATTGACATGATTAAACCTGAGGTTTGCCTTTCCATCTTTCGTTTGCTATTTGTTTGATCTTTTATTGGGTTATTGTGCTGTAACATTACTTGGAAGAGCGACTGCAGATCTCGTGAGCATGTTGTCTCCCTTTTTCTTATCCTCTATATCTTTGGTGGGTGTCATGTCAGTGCTGATTTATTATTTGATAATTTTTAATCAGTTCAATCGCTTCGCTCTGCAGGATGAGAGCTTTATAACCCTGCGTGATCTGAAAGGTGGTAAACTTTCAGGAAGTGTTTTCAATATCCTGTTCAATCTCAATAAGTTCATGGCCTTCGAAACGCGTGATCCATTTTTGATCCGTCAGGTGCAAGAAATATTAAATAAAATTTATTGCATTGTTGAGTTAGTATGTATGCTTGGCTACTGTTACTGACATTGTTGGTATTTGGTATGCTTGTATTGTGTGAATAGGAACGAGAGAATCCAACATTGACAGAGTGGGATCGATTTGCTCATAGAGAATACATCAGGCTTTCAATGGAAGAAGACGTGGAAGATGTCTCTAACGGAAGTGCAGAAGTCTGGGATGAATCACTAGAGGCTCCTTTCTAAAGATATTTTCGGTAAGTGTTTTTGAATAAGACTTTCTTTTGACTTGTGAGCATGCTACATGCTTAGAAGTTTGATTTATGTTTACTTGAAAGATGAAGTCAGGAACTTGAGGTCTTTGGCCAGTGCAGTGTCTATTCCCTCTTCTCTCTATTTTGGACTTCTTAATTTCTCTTATTTTGGGCATTATATATATAGTACAGGGATGAAAAGAAATAAATGCCCCATAACTGATAGAGTTGCCATTATTCAGAGGTACTGGGCTCAGGATCAGCTTTCAAGTGGAACTGTGCCAACTTTGCTTCAAAGAGTGTGAAATTCCAAAGCTAAGAACATGTGTTTATAATGGCAAGTTCCAACAATATTCTGATTTGCTGGTAGTGATAATACTTGGGGCCATTATCGTGGAAGTTTTGTTGCCTTCTATTGCTATCCATGCAAAATGTGGACGTTTCCTGAGAAGGTTGAATATCATTAACATCAATGACTATGTTATTTGGAGGCACCCAAGTTGTTAAAGGAAAGTAAGTTGCAAGATTTTCTCACCTTTGGAACTTTTAGTTGTTTGCTTCAATGGTCGATTCCCTTTTGCCCCAGATCTGTTGAAGAGTGCATTTGTTTCGTCATCTGTGCCTCTGGTTACCGTCTTTCAATTTGTTTTGTTAGGCATAGAAGAATTTAAAGAGTAATGCAAGACATAAAAATGTTGCATTTTTTTTTGTATGATTAAATTTATTTTTCAAGATATATGCAGGATTTTATTAATAATTCCGTAAAGATACTACTAGACAGTTTTTTATGTTGGAGGATGGTGGGCTGAAGAGGGTATATTTTCCATCCAGTCGCTATGTACATTGCATATATTTCTTTTAATAAGTCGTACATATTTGTCCGGTATTTTTTTCTTGAAGAAAGCTATAGATTTAGTGATTTCCATCGTTATTGCTGTCGAACTTGTATAAATCAAGATGGAGATTATAGGTGCCCAAGAGCCCATTTGTGAGGTTCTGCAGCGAAAAGAAAGGTTTATTTGGGATAGAGTTTGACTTGTAAAATAAATGAAGCCTAAGTAAGAAGTCAGTATCTGGATAATGTTAGAGACTGTTGTCAATTAATAAAAGGTTTGGGATGGCACAATGTAACGTTAGAACTTTTGAGCAAAGTCTTAATTACATGGTAATTATTTGACTGGATAACTGCAGGCTTTTATTGACTCATTTTGAATCACAGTTCACCTTGTATAAGTGCGTCTGGCTATACTTACAAAATTGAAATTGTAGAACAAAATATTAATATGTTAAACTAAATCAAACTTAACGTAAAATTGTAGCCTGATCCCGAGTGGTGTTTGTAGAAGGGGAAATGTTGGTCAAGAGTCACTTTATCCATAGACTTCTAATCGTACCCGTTTGTAGAAAGAGAAAATTGAACTGGCATAAAGCTATGCAACGTGGTCGCTAATAGTACTCTTCTCTCTCTCAAATATCTGGATCGATTGTCCTGGCTTGTACGTCGGATGTCCGGTAAGTCATAGGGTGCCTGTCGTTAAGAAATAAAAATAATCCGAACCTTTTTTAAGGTGCTCTTTTCTTAATGCCTACATATCCGGAAAAGCTGTGGTCCATATGCTTATCATCATTTTCGTTGGACCCCAACGACAATAGCTTTTGTTTAGTTTAGTAAAAGAAAATATATTTCACATTTAGCAAAAGAGAAAATGGACCCCAAACCAAGCCATCCACCTCTTGGATTTAGGCAAAAATAAATTGTCATTGTGGAACGAACAATAACTTTGTACCCCACAAATCTTCAACTTGTATTTTTTTTAAAGAAAATATCCTGTGTATATTTTTAGTTGAAATTTATTTTTTGTGGACGTTAAGATCATTCCAGTTTATAGATTCGATAGGACTTTAAACCCCCTTCGCCCCCGTTAGTTTTACCAGTGAATGTTATACTTGTATAGCGTGTCCTCGGCTTGGTTAGATTCGGTTCCAAGGAAGATTAGAAATGAAGCCACTAAAATGCTCCTTTAATTTGGTTTGGTTTATCGAGTCTAATATTACAATAATTTTTTAAAAAACGTACAAAAAATAAAAAGTATATATATTTTTTCTAGTAACTTAAAAGCCAATCTAGAACCAATATTTAAAATACAGTTATACATGTCATAGCGTATGAAAGTAGAAGAAATAAGGAATAATATAGGAAGTGGAATAATAATAATAATAATTTATATATAAAAAAATATTACTTTTTCATAGAAAAATAAATATATTATAGATTAAAGAAAAAACATGATTTTTATGTTTAAAAAATAAAAAAAAATATAAATTGATAAGTAAAAAATAAAATAAGACATTTTATCGTCTATAATTTTATTAATAATAATAATTTAAGTTCTATTTACGTATTAAAATACAAATAGGATCTCGAATTAAGAGTAAATTTTATTAATTTAATTTAGTTTAAGTCAGTCAATTTAAAAAAAAGGCTAATTATTTCAATTTGGATAAATTTATTCTTATAAAATAATTACAAGTTTAATTAAAAAAAACAAATAAATACTTATAAGATAGTTATCAAAAACAATATCACAGCAAGTGTAGAATATAATTTAACACTAAAATATGATAAGAAAAAGTTTATAATATTTTACGCTAAATAAGGTGGCTTTGTACATTGAGAAGGAAAAAGAAAAGGTGGTATCAGCAAAGCAAAGCACAGAAGTTAGGTTGTCAGCTTGTAATAATCAAACTCTAGGTGTCAGTAGCCCATAAAGGTGAACTCAGTTACCTTACCAAATTTCAGGGATGATCATGAATGTTCTTACATACAATAAAAAAGAGAAACTAAGGTTTTTTATTTTTCAGGAGGTATATTCCAAGGATAGCCTTTGCTTGTTCCAATTCGTATACTCCTTTTGTCCAGATGAGAAAAAAAAAAAGCATAAAAGAGAATCTCCTTTTGAAAAGTATTAAAATAAGCAGTTGGGAAACAAATAAAGAAATTAAAGAGATTCAACTTGCAGAAGAAGAAACTAAATGATTTGTTTAATTCACATCGAATTAGGTATTTGGTAACCCTTAATTTAACTAGATTAATAGTCTTTGTAACTGTTTATTGAATTTGAGTCCTGAAGAAATAACATCTTAGTTAATTATAATATAAATTAGTGTCACTAGGTTGCATTTGATGAAAATAATATATAAAATATAATAATAATATTTGTAGTAAGAACAAGTGAAGGGAGGGAGCGTGAAAAGTGATGTGGGAGTTGAATTGAGAGTGGAGGAACGAAGAGCAAAAGGGTATCCACCGAACGAATATTCCTCTTCAATACTCCGCAGTCCATCGGGTCCTTTTCTTTCCCCATCTTTGGCGTTTCCACTTTTTCTATAAAAACAGACCAAACCAAACCCCACAACTCAACACAAACAAAAACAAAAACAAAAACGAAGAAAAGAAGAATGTGCGAAGCCCTGAAGACGCAGTACCAGGTAAACGAGGAGATCGGTCGTGGTCGTTTCGGCACCATCTTCCGCTGTTACCACCCTCTCTCCAACGAACCCTACGCCTGCAAGGTTATCGACAAGTCTCTCCTCGCTGATTCCACCGACCGAGAGTGCCTCCAAAACGAACCCAAATTCATGACCCTCCTCTCTCCCCACCCCAACATCCTCCAAATCTTCGATGTCTTCGAGGACGACGATTATCTCTCCATCGTCATGGACCTCTGCCAGCCCCACACGCTCTTCGATCGCATCGTTAACGGCCCAATCCCCGAGGCTCAGGCGGCCGCCCTCATCAAGAACCTTCTGGAAGGCGTGGCCCACTGCCACCGCCTCGGCGTGGCCCACCGCGACATCAAGCCCGACAATGTTCTGTTCGACTCGGCGGATAATCTGAAGCTGGCGGACTTCGGGTCGGCGGCGTGGTTTGGCGACGGAAGGAGCATGAGTGGCGTGGTGGGGACGCCGTACTACGTGGCGCCGGAGGTTGTGATGGGAAGGGAGTATGATGAGAAAGTTGATGTGTGGAGCTGTGGTGTTATTTTGTATATAATGTTGGCAGGGATTCCTCCTTTTTATGGAGACTCTGCTGCTGAGATCTTTGAGGCTGTGGTTAGGGCTAACCTTAGGTTCCCTTCTAGAATCTTCCGTACTGTCTCCCCCGCCGCCAAGGATCTCCTCAGAAAGATGATCTCCCGAGACCCTTCTAGAAGGTTCTCTGCAGATCAAGCCTTGAGTAAGTTACTGCTACTTCCTTCTCCTTTTTGTCAATCTTTATGTCTTTTTTATTTTATTTTGGGGATTTTGTGTTGATGGGTTTTTTTATTTGTAGGACACCCTTGGATCTTGAATGCGGGTGACACATCTGATATGACTTGACTTGATCTCAGATGAATGCAATGGTGCTGGAGAAATATATATATATAGTGAGAGAGAGATGAACTAAGCTACTCAGTTGGTGTAGCTAATTTTGCCCCTAGTCTTCGTTCTCTTCTACGACAATAAGGTGGTCTACTCGTGGTGGCAGAGTAAGTAACAGAACAGAGGAAGCTTCTGTAAATTCTCCTGGTTGCAAGCAGATTTTTCCCCCTTCTTTTTTTTTCATTTGGGAATCTGAGACTCTAGGTATGTCTGTATGTATGAGTCGAGAGAATCTTGTTTTCTTCCACTATCGATGATTTTCTGTGTAGAAAGTGAGAAAGTGGGTTATCTCCCGGACTCCCCCTAGTACAAAGTGGAGTTTAATGCTGTCTGTAGTTGCTGTAAATGTAATAGCCACAATAATAATGATTATCATGATAACAATTGAGTGAAAAACAGTAAATGGTTTCTGTATCACTTCTGATTTTGTGGTTTTGATTTCTGTTTACTTTCAGCGCGATCATCAAATTAAATAGAGATTCTGTCATGAAAGAATCAGTTTATAGAGAGAGAGAGAAAAAAAAAAGCATTAATAATGGTGGTTCTTTTTAGTAGGAAAAATTAGATGACCTTTTATTTCAGATACACTAGTACTCTGGAGTTAGTTTCCCCTAACAACTTTTGTGTTCACTTTCCGCAACAATTTAAACTTGCTGAAGTTTGAAGCCACAAGCACAAACGAAAAGACAAGGATCTAATTAAATAATAAATAACTCAATCTATTTAGTATTTATTGTATTATCTTATAATTGATAGGAAATAAGAAATAATTATTTTTTAAAATTATGCAACCAAGTAAATAATCTACTGATGTTGCAAATATGCTAAATCAAGAATAGTGGGTTAGTTATTGGAAAATGGTTCCATGAGTTAATCTTTAGGATTTGAGTTGAATTTGATGAGTGGTATACACACTAGGAATCTTTGGACGATCATAGGAAAGTACCTTAAAAGAGATTATCATGACACTTGTAACGCAGGTCATGGATAATATTATTATAAGTTTGTGTTGGCACACATAATTGTGGTGGAGGAACAATACTCATCTTGAGCACCTACAATTGTTGTTCAATGAAAATATTGAGTTTGGGTGTTCATAAATTAACATGAATATTTGTTTTAATAAATGTTTATATATATATATATATATATATATATTTATTATTATTATTTTGTTTATGTAATTTAGAAAAAAAATGGTGTAGTAAACATTTGGCTAATATGATTGAAAAAATGTGGTTATGAGAGGAGAAATGAATGCGAAGACTGGTTGCTTGCTTTGACTTTGTCCCTTTTTCTGAAGAACCCGTCCGACAAGTAACCACTAACCAACACCACATGGGCTGCCAGTGTTCTGTCTCTAATAAACTCTATTTAATATTACCTTTCACTATCAATTACACACTCTCTTCATTTTTTTCCAAAGTTTCTGGTGCCTCTGGAACTTGTGTGTTGAAGAGATGGAGATATTAGAACCAATTTTGTTTTTATATATAGCGTAAAAAAAGTAAAATTTATCAACCGACTACAAATAAACTTTTATGTATTTTCCAATATATTAATAACTTTACAATATATTTAAATAACACACTAAATCATTATATTGTAAAATTATTAAGAAAAGAAAAAAACTGTAACTGTTAAGAGATCCAGATTCCACCTCAATTATTGTTCCCATTCATTAAAAAAAGGAATATAAGTTGATAGAAAAGTAGTCGTGCTTATGAACTTTTCGTTTATATTAACGTAACGTGTGAACGTGATATGTCCCCAATTTCAATCCTCTCCTGTTTTAAATTAAACCCATTAGATTTTAATCCTGTACGGAATCTCAATTACTTTAATTTTTTAAATGATAAAAAAATAAGCCTAACAAATTAAATAATAACTGTTAAATACAAACCAACGTATCATATAGTGGTTTTGTTTTAACGAGGTATATATATCAGATAGTTGGTTTGGAACAGTGGGGAACAAGATCCATTATAGTAGTATTTCGAAACATTCGATTAAATTATTTAATTTAAGTTGAGGCATAATTTGTCTTATTTTACATCGAATAATGAAAATGGATTTAACTTTTGATTTGATGGGGTTAAAATTTGAAAGGCATGAAAATGGCAATGGGTTATATTTTTAATAACGGATTTCGTAATCATGAAACTTATAAAGATATTTATTTTTTTTTATAAATTAATGTTAAGAATAATAAAAAGCTATTTTAAGAATAAGAAAAAAAAGAGGTAGGAATTGAGATGCGTAAGCAGTGATGTCATATGAAAGTTGAAAATGGTGAATTTAATTTGAAGATAAGCGATGGCATCTATATCCACGCCCTTATCATCATGGGGCCCACTCTCAGTTCATAGTATGACCACTTTTTATTTTGGACCAGCCTTCAAATTGCACTCTTTTTCGTCAACTTTTTTTTTTTTAATTTAAGTTGAAAATAACTTTTACCCAATCTATAAAGTGTTTGTTTTATTTATTTATTTAACATAAAATTTGAAATAAATTTGATATATCATTTGTTTATATGATAAAAATGATATCTTTAAGAAATCAACAGGAGCTAAATTAATGATGGAGAGAAAGCATTCAATATAGATCAAAAAAGACCACTTCAATTAACATATTAAAAAGTAGTCCAAATATTAAATAGAATATATATTTTCAGTTGAAAGTTGATAACTTCGTTTTGTAAACGAGTTATGTCCCTCCAAATATGAAATCGCGACCAACATGTTACATGTGATTTCACTGGTTAAATTGAAAATTCAAATTGGGTATTTTTTAAAAATTAGATTTTTCGTTTATTTTACTTCAAACATGGGATTTTCATAGTGTGGCAATAATTGATCGAACTTGCTTTTAATGGAAGGCGTTCATTTTAAAAAAAGTGTCGTGAAATTGGAGAATTGGGTTTGAAAGAGAAAAAAAAAAGAAAAAAGAAAAAAGAAAAGAGAGAGAAAGTGAAGTTGAAAAAAGGACCGTCAGGTGAGTCATAGGTTGATAGCGTGATGTTTGATGTAAAATGCAAAATGGAAGAAAAATGTTTATTGAAAGATGAAAAGGTTGCTTCCAGAATACAGAGGATCCATGGCATATGCTGTTTTGCCAATTTCCCATATTTTGAATTATTAGAGGATGTGAAAACACATTTCACAGATTTCACAGATCCATACACACCAACTTATATTCTTTCATAAACAATAAAAGGCATAAAGCAATAAAGCTTTATCCTTTTCCTTATCACTCCAATCCCTTTTTATAAATTCACCTCTCTCTACTCCTCCTTCTTCTTATTCAAAATTTCCGTACAATAATCTTCTTCTTCTTCTTCTTCCCACGCGTAATCTCATGATTCACATGCTGCCACGAAAAGGATTGCATGTGATAATGTATTTATTGTTGTATTTGATAACTTATCTTCATGTGATTTCTCCTTCCAACACAATGTTTAAATACTTTGCACACTGTTTTTCCCACCTATTATTTACTCATCCATAAATTCATCATTGCTATTATTTTGTTACCCGTCACTTCACGATTAAGAGTGAAGATGAAAACTAATTTATATATATTATTATAATTTTTTTTTCATCACTTAATATTAATAATTTATTATTATTATTATTTATTTTTATCACTTAACAACATTATTAATGAAAATACTAATAAAAATAACTTACGAAAAAAAAATATTTTATTAAAGATTTTATATTTGAGTTATTTAAAATTAAAAAACATTATTTAAAATTAAAATAAAATTATTTATATAAATAATTCTAATCAAATTTTAAATTACAAGATTTATCATAAACTATTTATATTTATTCTCGTGTAATTTTTAGTAAAAAAAATTAAGAATATCTTAAAAATAATGAGAAATAATTTATAAATTAAAACGTTTTTTCAATAATAAAACTTTATCAAATCAAAACTCCAAAATAAAAATTAACTCTATCAATATTATTATCCATCCGTAACCAAAAACAGCAATACTGTTATTGATTTCATAAGTTTTTGGAAGATGAGATAGTTGAATATAAGTTATTAAAAACGAAAAGAGTAACGCATTTAGTGAATAAAAGAATATAGAATTAAAATTAGTTGTACTCAGACAAAAGTTATGCGAATCTTGGAAACGGAAAGATGTGTGCTCCCATCGGTTGCCTCAAACTGAAAGCGATTCCACCAAATATTTTTTTCTCTCTTTGTTTGGGTCGCTGAGCAAGATTCCATGATGCAGTTACTATTAGTATTATAAAAATGTTAGCTTTGGCATCAATAATTGCATCGAAGTACCAAATGTTAAACCCACCACATGTCCCAACCACCAACCATGGTCCTACCCATGTGCTTGTAATGAGAGTAGTGTTTGAGTCGAAGCAGAGTGGATAGGGTTATGATGAAGAGCAATAGAACAGTTTTAGTTACAATCGCTTTATGGGTCCCCAAAATTCAATTATATAAAAAACAGAGACATGGAACATCTTAGGTTTGGCTGGTAGTTATGAGGTGTGTTGCTT